>QFDD01009868.1:0-14023 GCA_006871305.1 Vachellia collinsii
GGCGGTATCCGTGTCCTTGTATTATATTTTGGAAAACATGTACACACTGTGGTGGAGCATTGCTCCGAATTGCTGTTTTGGGTTTTCAGGCCAATGTAGAACTTTCGGTAAGTCTGTTATATAGAGAAGACTCTGCTGAAATTTCTACAGAAGCCCTGATATGTTGATAAATCAAGTAGAGTGTACTTTTGTGTCATAATCTTGAGTAAAGAAGGTATATATGTTTTATGTCTTTTGAATTTCGATAAACAGTATACGTTGATAATTTTAAAGGCTTACGGAGTGTGAGACCTCTCATAATCCGTGCCGGTCACCTCTAAATTTTAGGGCGTGACATAGCACCAAACGAAGTCAAAAAAAAATTAAAAATAGAAGGTGGTTTCACATGTTTTCTTCATACCATATTAGATGAGCACTCGTGCACAGAACGAGAAAATATTGTTCAGACTTCAAACCAGAAACTCCAAACTGGCGCAGTGGTGAAGCCATGAAGAGCATAGGCAAGAGGGAAACAGGATTGCATGATTCATTGGCCCATAAAACAAGGGAAAAATGATGATGAGTTACGGTGTAAGGAATTAAATGATTAAACAACCTCATGAAATTGTGTATTTACCTTCAAATCCTCTTTAGAACTTCATTATAATAAATTGCATTTCTTTAATTATGATTATACCCTTGACTTTTTTTCTTTTTTTTACCTCAAACGTGAAACGTGAAGGGTGCTTGGATTTAACTTACAACCCCAAGTCCTTCCCCTTCACGCCTCACGGTTCAGAGCCCTCTCGCCCCCTTCATGCGTTATCCGTCGCCACTCTGATCAGAGCTTTCTCGCCTCAGCCCTCTTCCCTCTCACCTCAGTCCTCTCGCCCCCTTCAGATCAGTACCCACCCGCAGGTCCTCCATCGCCACTCTGCCTCAGTCCTCTCGCTCCCTTCATGCCTCACGGTGCTTGCTTGGAACCGCAATTTTCTTTTCCACCGCAAATTCTAGTAATGACAACGCGCCTAGCTGCTTGCCCAAGCCTGGTTCTAGTGGCTGTGCTTGCTCTCACAGTTCAAATTGTATACTTGTCTCCCATTGACCCAAACATTTTAGAGTGAATGTCCATAACCTTCAACTTTTAGGATTTCTTATATTTAATGTTATAACCTTATAACCAATGAATACCTTGTAAGGAGTTTCTTATTGTTAATGCAATTAAGTTTTTCTTTACTCCTTTGTAAATATTTGCTTCTTATATTTAATGGTTGAGGCCTATAAATAGCTGCAATGTATATGGAGTTGGGACTGAAAATCACGTATAAATGAAAAATGCTCCTTTACTCTCTTTTCCAATTTCTTATCTTATCTTATTTTCTATACTCTAGTCCTTACACTTTATAACAATTTTCGTATTTTTTCCCTTTATTTATAGCATTGGGAATGGGAACGAGAAGGGAGTGCTCCAAAGAATATTTTAGATTAAAATAAAATTGACATCAAGTTAAAATCGTTCACACGAGATGATTTCTGACTTTTCTCAGACCAAAATCTGTTCTTTGAAAGGATTTTTTCACAATTTTGATCCCCTTCTTACCACAAACGAGTTTGACTATAATAATACGGTGAATACTTTCTGTTTTATAGGATTTTGGTATTTTATTTCAATGTTTATAGTATTTAGATAAAATAGCGCGCCGATGAACTAACGATTCTATTAAACTTGTTTCATCAATAATATATATCCTTTGGAAACATTTCTTGGACCGTTTCGATCGCCAGGCTTGGGGGTTTGTCAATGGTTGCGATAGCTGTTCCTGCGGTCGCAACTCTTGCTGCACCTGTTGTGCAACATCTAATTAAAAAATACAATGCACAAAAAAATTCCCTTTCACTTGCTGAATTGCATGAGCTACTAGAGGACAGAACACTGGCGCTACTTGCTTTACAAAGGGACAAGGGCAACCTAGTTTCGAGGAACAGTGAGCAGAAGGAGCCGACTGATCTTTACAAGCATTGGGACTGGGGAGTGTCGATTATCAGTGAACAGGTGGATAACTTGAAGGCAGAATATGATGGGGAAGAGGAAAAGGATGGGAAACGGTGTCGTTTGATTGGAATTCGTCGTTATTTTAGTAAACAACGAGGTAATCTTAAACGAAAGATCAAAAGGGCACTGGATAAAGTAATGGAACATCTTGACAAATGTCCAGCGGAGCTTCTAGAGGATAAGCAGCCATAGAGGGTCAAAGAGGAGATTGATGTTCCATTAGTTGGGGAGTATCCGACTCTTAAGAAAGCCGTCACAGACATTCTCACTAAGCTGCTAAGTGTTAATGGAGTGAAATGCGTGGCACTTTTGGGACAAAAAGGGACGGGGAAAACAACAATAATGTGAAGCCTCAATAACTACTTGTACGATAGCCTTGACTTTGATATGGTGATTTTCATCAAATTGCCGAATAAGCAGACTGATGGGCTTTATGAATGCCTTCACATCCTGCAAAAAATTGCAGAGCGAATAAAGGTGGACAACCAAGGTGATGAATATGAAGTTGCCAGAAGGATACAAAGAGAGCTCAAGAACAGAAGATATCTGCTGATTTTAGATAACGTGAGGTATGCACTCGCACTCGATACCATCTGGGGGGTGCTGGATATTTCAAACCACAAGAAGGATGGTAAGGTGGTAATAGCCACTGATTATCTTCTTGCCTGGAAGGTGAATTGTGTTAAAGGTCAAGTCAAGCTCGAAATGTTAACCACAGACGAAGCATGGAACATGTTTCGAGTCATTGCTGGAGACGATCGTTTACAAGACAAACCAAACGCTCGACAGATATGTGATTGGATCTGCTGCCGTCTTCCCCTCCTTATACATGCTATTGCAAGTTCTTTTAGATATCAAGAGAATCCCCCTGATTGGCAGTGGGCTTTGAGCAGATGGACGCCTTGGCCTCAAGTTGGAGTCGATGGTTTCAAAGAGTTGTACTCGAACTTGAAAATTTGTTATGAGCTGTTGGGTCGAAGTCAACAAAAATGCTTCCTTTATGCTTCACTATATCTTGTAAACGCCAAGATTTGCACAGATCACTTGGTAGAGTGTTGCATAGTTCTGGGCTTTCTTGACGATGTCGATGCAAATATAACTTACAGTGAAAGGCGCAGCATAACTATTAGCAAGACATTGAAGCGTCTTTTTAATGTTGCATTCTTGGAGGAAGGGGAGGAAGGGGGAAGAAAGAGGTATGTCAAAATGAATGATTTCTATAGGCAATTTGCTTTGCATATTCCAAGGATCCAAATTCGGAATCTGAAATTAATGTTGATCATCAAGAATATGAGCAAGCCGTACCAACAACACAACCAAAACATACATGGTTTTCTGTGGTTGGCAGTAGAAGTAAAAGTCTCCCAAAAATTCAAAATTGTGGGAGTCTTCAGACTCTGTTGCTACACAAGAATCTAACTTTGGTATAAATCCCAGTAGATTATTTTGACACCATGGGCAAGCTTCTGGTGTTAAACTTATATGGGACTAAAATAACCACTTTACCATCTCTGAAAGGTTTAACTAGGCTCAAAGCCTTTTATCTGAATGGATGTTCAAAGTTGGAAATACATTCACATGGTGAGATCCAACCACTTAAGCATCTTGAGGTATTTTGACATTCGAGGTACTTGGGTAAATTTTGTGCCAAACTTGAAACATTTGAGGTGCCTAAGAATCTCATATACTCCAATTATTGATTATCCTACGATTCAAATGGCTCCCAATTCAGAAGAATGGCTCATTGAAGTTGAAAATCAATTCCGACAGCAATGGAGGAACGTTGATCAACAGATTGGTCAAATTGCTCATTCAAGAAATATAACTTTAATCCCCAAGTTGAAGTAATTTGGGGGGCGGATTCATCATGAGGTTCACAAGCTATTTGAATATGCATTTTCAATTTTTATTTAATATTTGCTTAGTGCTTCTGATACTCATAATGATCAATGTTGGTGTCAAAAGTAAAAGATTTGTTTGTTTGAGTGTGATGTTTGATTCAAATGTTTTCTTTTTGCTTATAATAATCTCTACTGAACGTGTGAAAGGCTTTGTATGTTTTGTTATTCTTTTAAATGATAGTATATGCTGCAAAATGTTAGGAAATTGATATTTTTTTTAATGTTTACCACAGGAAGTTATTTTGAGAAGGAAGTAAAAATTTTAATTTACAGGATATAAAAATCAAGGTCTGTTCTAGATAGGAACTACGAATTTGGAAAAAAAAGGGGGACAACATATATCAATCAACTTGAGTATGCTTACCTTCGATAAAACAATTATGTATAGGTGGAGATTAAACCAACCAGTCGTGGTCGTAGGCAACTCAAGTCTGCACTTTCTGTTTATCCCCTAATATTTTTGTCTATGTGAATAATCGCAATAGCAATTATGTGTTTGATTGAATACTTTGATTAGCCTTTGATTAGGGCACATGCTCTCAATTTAAGTTAATTTTTTTTAAATAGGATTGATGGTGACGATCATTTTGACTGTTTAATTGCAGACCAAGCTAGTTGGCCAAAAAAAAAAAAACCAGACCAAACTATTAAATAATGCAATAAATGAATGTAGTCCACAAGTGAAATAAGGAAAAAAAAAAAAAGTTTCTTCTCACTAACATTGTTTTTGAGGTTTAGTTCAAAAAAAAAAATATTTATCCTCATTTTTGGACTAAATTAAAACCACGGGTTGAAAATCATTATATCCGTTTTCTTCCCAGAGACAAGGGAATGGGAGGGAGACCACACAGGTCAACAAAATTTAATACCATAATTACCGAAGACTTGGTTCATCGGACAATGGGTTATAACAATTTAGCCAGAGATATCAAATTTTGATTTTTGAGAATGATATAGCCAAATTAAATATTTAGTATTAGAGCTTTATCATCGTCATCATTTTTCTCAACAAAATACAAATTAGCACAGCCTCGATGAAACCTCCCATTGCAAATCGAAAAAGAGAAACCAATCAAACACCATAATCTCTTGTTGTTTAAAGGTTAGATTTAATAATTAAAATAATGTAGGGCGCGCAATCTCAGGGTCGATCTTTGAAGATTTTAAGTGCTTCTAGATGTTTAATTACCAAAATAGCTGACAGAGTAGGTAGCAAAGCCAATCTGTAATAAAGCATTTGAATATTTCCTAAGCACTGAAAGAAACTATATATTTTGGATTTTACTGATTTAATTAAAGGATCAAAAGCTACAGAGTGAGTGTAGAAGTTCGACTACTCGTTGATGTATTCTTTTTCTGAGTTACGACTCTGCCTTCCTTAACTACCTTGTACTCATATAAATTCATTTTATCCTCAAAGGTTTCAAATCTCCTAGTCAGACTATCAATCGGATTGACAGGGAGCGAAATCGGCCACTTCCAAAAATGGTACTAACCAACACTACTCAAATATCTTTTTCAGCAATTAGATCAAGCAATTAACCAATTACAACATCTGACTAAAGCTACTCTCAATCAAGAAGTTCACCTCGGAGCCCAATCCTCAATAAATGCAATCACTGAAATGTAACTAAGAATGAAAGAAACCATAGTCTGTTCCACAATGACAACTAATCTGGTGAACCGTTACAAAACTAAAGTGATCGATCATGGAAAGATTGAAGACTAAATGAACTCCCTTTCAAATCCAAAGCTCAGGCTCGGTCATAGCTCATACGGAAGCAAAGAGGAATTAGCCGGGCATGTATGGTGATGATCAACATCAAAGATCAGAGACTCCATTGCGTTCTGGTCCCGCATTCGAAGAGAAGCTGATCTGTGATACGATCTCAAGTTTGTTCGCTGGAGGAGAGTCAGAGAGGTACTGAGAGAGGGGGGAGGTGAAAAGCTGAAAGTTTCAACTATTGGCTGATAGAGTCTTGCGCCTTTTTCATTAAGCCTCTTGTTAGTTGAATTCACCCCAGTCATTGAGTTTCCTATCGCTCTCTCCCAGTCTATATTCTTTCTTTGTGCTGTGATTCTCTAACGTGCCACTGCGTTTAGACTCTAGTCGTTTAAACTCTAGTAGTCCAATTTTTTTATGTGAGCTTCCAGATCTGATCCATGTCTCTTTCTCTTGTTTATTTTATTCCTTCATGGATGAATGGAGCACGATTGCTGAGGGATGCAAGTCTTTTGTGACTAATGCTGCTTTCATACTAATTCCTTTTAAGGTTTGTCCAACTTTTCCTGCTAGCACCAAAGGAAGTCATAAAAATAGAAGGTGGTTTCACATGTTTTCTTCATACCGTATCAAATGAGCACTCTTCACTTGCACTACTCACAGACTTGTTTTAAGCCATTCAACCAAACCAAGCAACCGTGCACAGAACCCGAGAAAATATTGTTCAGACTTGGCAAACAGAATTGCATGATTCATTGGCCCATAAAACAAATGGATTAGGCTGAGATTGTGCTACCGCATTGGGACGGATAGACTAGATACAAATTTGAGAATCGAAATAAGATTCCAAGAGAATATGTCTCTTTCAACTTTAAACATGAAATTCATATGGATGATCGAAGGTATGATATTAATAGAAATTGTCTCTTATAACCCTAGCCATAAAAATACCACAAAATCGATCACTTCCTTAATGCTGTCATAGTATTCTCACAAGAATACAATGATGTAAGCAAAGCTCACACAAGTAAATATAATTCTCTAATACCAAAGTTCTTATTCATTCCATTATATCTTTGAAGTACAAAAGTCGTAGGCTACATATGGATTACTATAAAAGACTGTAAAAAAAGATTCTAAGCCTTAATTGCTATAATGATACCTTTATAATGACTTATTAATTAGTTGGCACCATTCACGTTTAAAGAAATTAGGAAACTAAGACAAGATCTTCAAGAATAATCTTTGACCAAGTGACCTTATTCAAAGGAAATGAAAAGGGAAACTATTTAAAAACAAAATTACATTAACATTAATGCATCATGATGGCTTTTAGATATTTCTTGAATGCTCTTGGACGTCACATATACTTCTCCTCTAAGGCACATATTTGTCACATGATATTTTAAGTGAAATCTTGAACCTTCTACATCTTTGTTGGGCTTCTGGATCATATCAATTTCATAGACCTTTATGCTTTGATACGTACTTGTGTTTTCATGGGTTGTAAAAGCATGTATATGGGCTTTTTTGGTTGAATATGTCTGGTTAAGGCCTCATTTACACTCTCAGCATGTATACTAATATTATGGGTTTTTATTGTAGATAATTGAAGTCCAAATGTTATTTCATAGGTTAAAATGATTAGATCCTTAGTGTTATGAAGAGGATTTTATATTTACTCAGACTCTTTTTGTTTAATAAGTATTATACCACCTTAGCTGCCACACAGGACTAGACTTACTCATCTATCAGATTACTATTGAATAATAATTCAGAAAATAACAAAAAGGATCGTGGAAATTGTAAAATTCCAAATCAGTTTTTTTACAATTCTCAATAAGCTATTAACAACTACCAATAAGGAATTCACAACTTATTTTATGATAAATACCTGATTAAGGATTTTGCATTTTTCAATGTCTTTTTTTTATCATTTTCCCATAATAATTTATCCCTCGGGAACTCAATTTACAAAGTTTTGAAACGAATCAGTTTATGAAGAGAAGTCTGTACGTTTACTTCATTACATAAGTTTGACCAAGGCTAACGAGTACTTCAAATCCCTGGTCAACACAGGAAAAAAGATAAAAAGAGATCACCATTACTAAGATATTTTATAAAGTCCCTCCCATGTTATTCCAAGACTTTTTCGTCTTATCACACATGCTAAGAAAATTAATTTAAAATAATTGAGAATATTGACTTTTTTTCCAAAAAAAAAAATTATGACATATCAGTCATTAATTTTTATCCAAAACTTAATTATATAAGTCTAGTTTTCTCACTTTATGAAGGGTGTTAAAAAATATATATATCATAAATGTTTCACTCCTTTTATAAAGACTCTTATGTTCTTTTTTTTTTATAGAAAAATGAAAATCTCTCAGATATTAATTATCTGAGAATACCAAAATATCAAACCGAACACTATTTACTAACAACAGCCTTATAATCTTATCAGATTGTGACTCTAAAACCATCAACTCTGTGACCATGATCCATGCTTCCTTAGCCAAGGCATCAGCTACAGAGTTGGCCTCACGACAGCAATGAACTAGCTCAACTTCCCAGGATCGAGCAAACATAGATTTAATCTCGCTAAAAACATTAAAATCAGGATGCTCTTCCGGGATTGTCAACCGCAGTATCTAAATAACATTATTATAATCACTTTCCATAATGATGTTTCTAAAGACTCTTATGTTCTAAATGAAAGTTTTTAACAAGGATCTTATAACGGAGAATCAAGTGAGTATTTAAGATACTTTATTCCAATCAAATAAGATGAGAATGAATTAGGATAATCTAAATATATCATGTAAATGCTGATTAATTAAGCACATTAAATGAATCAGATGAGATAATGGTGCTGCTATTGCTAATATCAACGATTATTTACAATTGCAGTATTGGAACATGCCCTGAACCACCATCAGAATCTTCACTACCATAGGCCTCTAAACTGAATCATTATTAAAGAAATCGTTTTTTATTTAATTTTTTGCCGGAATTAGTTGCAGAAAGTGTTTCACACACTCTAGTGAAGTGTGTTCTGCTTTGTTGGGATAACGGGATAAGTTATGTTTCTAACTAAAAACAAATTAATCAAAATATAAAGCAAATCTGAAATGAAAAAATTCTATGGTAAAAAGGCAATATGCCCATCTAATTATTGGCTGCATTTATTAGAGAAAATCCTATATATGAAGGAATTAAGAATGTTACGTTAAATGGCGAAAAACCAAAAAAAAAAAAAAATCAAGTGAGGCACAATAATATTGGATAAACTCATTGAATTACAAACAACAATTTCTGTCTGTTAACTTGGAACAATACAAAAGACAATCTCATCACACACTGAAAGATCCATTCCCATTTAGAAAGAAGGCAGAGTGATTCAAGCTTTCAAAGCAGGAACAATAGATCAAGTCTCAAACACACAGACCAAAGACAACAATTCAAAGCATACAAAACATCAACATGGCAATTTTATGGCAAATATGAGAAAGTGAAGTAACATCTTCTGTTAAATCACCTGATGCTGGCAAGAATCAGGCCTCCAAATTTCCAATCAAATAGCACTAAGGAAATAAAAATAACACAACAATTTGTTAGACGTGTCATCATAGTAACTTTCTCACTTAAAGCTAAATGCCTTCTTAGCTTACATACTGAACTTTAACAGCTTCAATATTGACATGAAATTATATTATATATGTAACTCCAAGATAAGGTAATTCTACAAATGAGGACTTATATTGGAACTAGAGCAGTAACTGATACCATCAATATGCATGAAATGAGAAAGTTCAGAAATAGAGGCATCTATAAATTGGAGGGGGCAAAAAACCCGTTTCAGGCTCAACAGTCAACACTAGTCATATTTCATTCGCTGGCTGAAGGTTCACAAATAAATGTATTACACCCCTTTACATATTAATTTTCAAAACAAGTCTCTAATTCCTAGGCCAATACCTGATTGAAGTGGACTACACATGCATACAAAATCTACGATAAAAAATGCAATATGGCCATCTAATTATTTGTTGCATTTATTACCTTATGATGTTGAGGAAATCTTGTATATGAAGGAATTAAGAATGTTACACTAAATGGCCACAAAAAAAAAAAAAGCAATCAAGAGAGGCACAATATGGTATAAACTCATACGAACAAACAAGCATATCTGTCTGTTAACGCAGAATAATACAAAGGACAATCCCATCACACACCGACATACCCTTTTCCATATAGAAAGAAAGTACATTAATTCAAGCTTTTGAAACAGGAGCAATAAATCAACTCCCCAACAAAAAGACCAAAGGAAAGAGTTCAAAGTGCACAACACAACAACCATAATAATACAGGAGTTTTATTGAACTTGACCAAAGTGAAGTAACGTCTTTAGTTGAATCCCCAGAAGTAGGCAGGAATCGGGCCTTCTAATCCCAACTAGGTCATTCTGAGCAAAAAGAATAGTACAAGAATTTGTTAAATGTGTCAACTGTCAATAGAAGAGCTTTCTCGTTTAAAGCTAAAAACCTCTAATTAATTCTAGCTTATATATCAGTACATTTGTTGTATATGATACTTGAAACAATGTCAATGTGTTGTAAATTATGATATGTTATATTATTTAAGATATAAATCGGCGTTATGGGTGTTTTTTTTTTTAAAAATAAAGTCATAAGCTTAAGATCACTAATAAATTTGAACGAAGGATATTATTGCTAATAAAAATGAGAATTAATATGTCACATCAACTTTTAACATGTAAAAAAGAATAAAAAAAGTGAACACTTTAAATTTTTTCAAAAGGTTATCAAAACTTATTGATTTATGTTTTTAAAAAAAGTGCTGCAATGAATGTGAAACTTAATATACTTTTTAAGGCCAAGATATATTTGATAGCAGATAAAAATATATTCCTACTGTACATGAGCATGAGTTGAGGAGGAATCTTGTAATCAATAGAAACAAAATTTTATTACCAAGGAGAAGGAATAGAATTATGTCACCTGAATCATTTTCTTTATTGAAAGATGTCATCAGCTCATATGGAGTCATTTGAGTCAAGATGTCACGGCGCTCATCAAATGGAGAAAATATTTCATTGAACGCCTGAGCCGGATCCTCTTGCCCCCAGTCTTCTTCACTCCATTGAAGTGCTTTCCACCATTTTGTTTCTCCTCTGATCACCTTTAGCTTTTCGCTGGACAATTCTGCAGGGGAAAGGCTATGGAGTTTTGGACAGTAATAAAGTCCCATCTGTTCTAAATTTCTCCCAATACGCACTCCATCTGAAATGCTAGCCAGTTCAGGTACAAAGAGAAGTGACAGCTTTCTCAGTCTTGGGAGGAAAAAGTTAGTTATTCGTTCGGAGGATGGTGGACAACTTATGATGCTACTTACTTTGGGACAGTCTTCAACTATGAGCTCTTCTAAGTTGACAAGACTGTGCAGGGAATCCATAGTGAATACGGTGGTCAACTCAGGGCAAGTGTGGAAAGCTAACAGCTTCAGTTCACAGAAAATGGAGCTGCCAAGAATTGGCTTGTTAATGATCCTTCTCAGATTTTTCATGTAGAATATGGTCAAGAACCGCAAGCAAAAGGATTCATTCAGGTCAGAGTCTGCTTCACACTCATCCACATCTACAATGCTCTGCATTTCGTTACATTCTGCCAAAATGCATAGTTGCAGTTGCTTTAGATTCTTCAACCCAAATTGGGTGAGATTGTTGATCTTCATGTGGCGATCCAAGAAAAATGCCCAGGCTGCAGAGAGAATGGTCTTCACTGTATCAGGAAAATCTTGGCCATTCACAAATTTCAAGCTAGGACTACTTTCCTTAAAAATCACCTCAACAACAGGTGGTACACGTGATATTATTCTCGGCTTGTGACGACCCATAATAAATCTAAAATTAGACAGACTATCTTTAATGGGAGTTGAGAACTTCACGTCTGGGATATACATATCCAATTCTTGCAACTTCCCTAATTGAGAGATTATGAGATGAATCATTCCAAATTCCTTGAACCACCATTCATTATCTAGGTTAACACCAATCCTTAAAACTTTCAAATTTTTTAGTGTGCCCAGAACACCAAGAATCCCATGAAGCCAATCATGCTTGCTGCTATCATTATATATAGAGAGAGATAAGCTTTCCAAATTGCTCAACTCTCCGACCTCAGTTGGCAAATGTGTGATCAGAGTGCCCTCAAGATCAAGCGTCTTGAGATTGCTAAGTGAGCGAATCCTTGGTGAAAGTTCCCCAAAAAGCTCACAATCTTTTAGATAAAGTTCTTCAAGATGTTCTAGGAAGAAAATTGAGATTGGGAGTTCATGTATGCTAGTGCGCGACAAGTTGAGGGTGGTAAGTAGAGGCATATCATTAAAAAAAAACCGTGGGATTTTCATCAAATTTAGATTGCTTCCCAACAATAAACTTCTTAATTTGGGAAAATTTAAACCCAGTGGAAGGTCTGTAATATGAGTGCCAGAAAGATCACAGTTCTCAAGATTTTGAATCTGAAGTTGCATGATGTATTTACAGAAATCCTCAAACTGCTTAAATCGTCTATGGCCTTTGAGTTTTAATGTAAAACCATCCTGAATAATCGCAGAGCTGGAAGAGGGAATGTGTTTCTTACCACGGCCACCATGCCCATGACATTGAAATGAAGAGAGAGGCAAGCAATCTGAATTGATCAGCTCTTGGTTCCCGCTTGTTGGAAAAATTGAAGTGCTTGGAAGACTAAGAGTCTGAAGATTCGGGAGTTCCCAAATTTCTTGGGGCAGTGTCTCCAGTCGCTTGCACCCTGACAATCTCAACTCTTTAAGATTCTGAAGTTTAATAATCAGTTGTGGCAGTTCTAGCAATTGCGAGCAATGCTCCAAAGACAAAGTTTCAAGCTTCTGGAGTTCAAATATTTCTTGTGGCACTCTTTCCAGCATACATCCTTCCAAATTCAATTCTTTACGTGGAGGCAGGGTAATTGTATCATATAAATTTCGCATATGAGTGTTGGATAAGTCCAGCACTTGGATGTCCGAAATTGTTGATAAGAATGCTTCTTCACTCAAGTTCTCAGGAGTTTCCTCCCCCAATGCGTGTAAGATAACTTTAATATCCTCAGGCATTAGGATACGAGGACCTCTGTTGCTTTCGTATTGCAGAAAGACAGAACATTCCATGAAATGTTGCAAGATACTTTTTGCTTCTTCTTCAGTGTCGACTAATTGTTCAGAAAACCAACGAGCAAAGAAAGATGACCCCTCATCACTCATCTTCCAATATCTGTATTTGATGACCATTAAACACCTTAAAAGGCGAAACTTTTCTCTTTCAGGAATTACATTTGCCCAGATGATGTTGAAGAAGAATGCATTCACTATTGCTTCACGGTCAAGATAACACAGCTTTTCAAATGCGAACGCCCAGACGTGAACATCCTTGGCACCTTTCAATGACTTAGCCATGAGAATAATGGCAAGAAGATGACCCCCACATTTTTCCACAATTCGCACTGCAATTTCTTGGATGGCAGTAGATGAATCTAGAAGCTCGCTACCGACGTTCTTGCGAAAGACCTCCCATGGCAACAAATGATCCTCTGTCTTTATCCTCAGTTGCACTTTCTCACTCAATTCATCACTTGGTGATAGTGTTGTTAAAAACACCAAGACATGTTGAGAATCTCTTTCAATTGGTAAATTCAACATATTGGGGTTTATTTTTTTATCACCATCCCCGTCCACCAGAAGCACTAGGAGACTTGTCTTGAGCTTTTGCTTTCTTTTTGCCTCATCATCAATATGATTGAAGTCAATTATTTGGAGATCATCAAATGCTTCACTAATTCGAGAATTTGCTTGTATGTGTTCCATAACAGTTCGTTTTTCTGCATCATCTCTGGCTGAGAACCATATTTTGTTAATCTTGACATTATGCGAAGTTAAAGTTAGAGCGAGTTGGTGGAGGGCAAGATGAGTGGCCAGGAGGAGAATAGGTTGGGGCACATGTTTGAGAGGTGTCTCTGTGCTGAAGCTACCACCTTTATTTATGATCTTTGTTGTTATGTCCTCTGGTATAACGGCTTGTACATATCTCACTGGCCTTTCATCATTCAGAAGATCTTCAACCCTTTCCAAATAATAAAAATATGGACCGCCATATGCAAAACGAAGCCGATGGACATCGTTGATCCATTGCTTCAGAAAGTCTTCATACCCAATTATCATGGGGTAGCTAAGGACGATGTGCAAAAAGTCCCGTATCCTCGTCAACCTGTGCAAATCTTGCACTGGATGCTGTTCTCCACCCCCCCCCCCCAAAAAAAAAAAAAAAAAAAAAAC
>QFDD01009870.1:0-11095 GCA_006871305.1 Vachellia collinsii
TGAAGTATTTTGAGGTTTGAATCTGGTGGTATCCAAGGTTCACCTCTAGGCTCAATTCATTGAACTCTTATCTTTAGTGGAGCTAGGAAGGCCAAATCTAAACTCAAGGGGACTACATTTTATTATCGTGCATTTAATCCAAGATTAACTTTGAATTGCTCACTGTTTGAAATCAATTGCAATCTGTCCTTTTTCATTGTTAAGAAAAAGAAAACCCTAAAAAGAATAGTTAGATTTAAATTCAGTTGTTTCATTGTTTTTCCAATCAGGTTTTCTACAAGGTTTCCTTTTTAACTTTGATTGCAACATTAATCTGTTTAAAAGCTTGAATTAAACTCCTCACAAGAAACGACCTAGGTGTGCAACACTATACTACATTTTTATCACCTAGTATTTTGAAAGCCTATATGACTAAGGGCGATTTCAAACACTTTCATTGATTCTCAAGTATTCTTGAAAGTATTGTATTTGAAAGAAAATTTTCTATCTCTATACTCAAGTATTGTCAATACTTTTGTTAATACTCGAGTTTGTGTGAAAATGTTGGAGTTCAAAAATTGATTTCAAAGAACGATACTCGAGTACTGTTCCATAATACTCGAGTATTACCAATACTTTCATCATTATTTAAGTATGCCTGAAAGTGTTGAGTTTTGAAAACTAATTTTGTTGATTGATACTTGAGTATTGAGAGTATAGCTAATACTTCCACCAATACTCAAGTATGACTGAAAGTGTTGAGTTTTAAAAACTAACTTTTCTAGGACAATACTCGAGTATTATCATACAAAACTCAAGTATTCTCAATACTTTGATTAATACTCAAATACTCTTGAAAGTGTTATGTCAAAAAGTTCATTTTTGACATCCGATACTTGAGTATGTAAAATTGAACTCGAGAATCATGATAAACCATTTTCAAATATTTGAAAATTGATTCATAGTTCCTGCAAAACATATTTGTTATCATCAAAACACTATATCGATATATGTAATATCTAAATTTTTGATAACTAGATATAAAGACTAAATGAGTAGTTAAAGATTAATTAAGGGTTCAGAGGTTGAAAGGAAAGGAGAGGAAGAGTGAAAATGCCATTATCCCAAACGTAGAAAAGTAAGGGCAAAATGGTTATTTTGAAAAAGTAAGGGACTAAAGTGTCATTTCTTTTAAAAAAGACCCAAAGTGACATTTTGGAATAGGAACCCAAGTGTAAATTTGAAATTTCTTGGGATCAAAATGTCATTTTTGAAATTCAAGGGCATTTTGGTCAAGGTTTGATCAAAATATCAAAAAAATTCATAGGACACCACAAGATAGAGAAAAATTCACTAATTAGTAATTGAGGTCTGGTTTAGGTCAAAATGACAAAAATAACCTTTACAAGAATTTTAAAATTTATTTAATATTTGTCTATTTAATAACATAATTAGATAAATATAATTATTTAAAATACCTAGAGATCACAAATATCTGATTTAAGAGTTAGGGAAAATATCTAAGAAATTCTAGTATTTTATAAAATTGATTTCAAGAGAAAGTCAAATGGTTTGCCGGAACAGAAGAAAAATGCCTGGAAAAACCCCGAAATAGGATTTTCTTCATAAATTAATTAAATACAAATCTGGAATGAGAATTGAGGAAGGAAAAATGATTATAAGAGCAAAGGAATTGTAATAATTTTTAAGGATACTAAATTGGTTAAGTGATCAGAAATTTTTGAAAAACATTTTTAGAAGAAATTTTTTGGATAATGCAACCATAAAGTAATCTCATTTTCTAAAAGGAGATTGAAGAGACTTGAAGGATGCCACTTGGTGTCTCCTTATTTAAAGAAGAAAAGAAAGAGGGATATTTAACTTAAAGTGGTATATTACATTAGAGTAAAGTTGCTTTATCAATGTAAATAGACCCCACTTCATTAAACATAATGTGCACATATTTTTTAAACATATTCCAGCCTTCCATTCTGCACATTTCAACATGAACAACCAGAGAATAGAGAGGGAGAAGCTGTGGGGTGCCAAAGGAGAAAGAGGAGGAAGTGTAATCAAGCAAAACTCAAGGTAAATGTTCAATTCCTTCTATGAAATTGATCTACAAGCTCTACTCTCTCCTTTGAATGGTATAATTTTTGATATGGGGGAGTATTTTGGGCTACAGAAAGTTAGTTTTTAGATAGCGGAAATGAAGAGGTGAGGGAATTAGATAAAATTAAGGTTACCAGTCAACTTCTTAGGCAATTTGCAACACATTGATACTTGGTTTGAATTGATTTGAGCTTATATTAAATTTTTGGCATCAAACCCTCATTGGGAGGTTCTAGAAGAAGATGATTAGGAAAGGGAGAGGAAGGTTTTGTGTTATTAATTGATGGGAAATTGGTTAAGAAGTGAGATTATACAAGTGTATGGAAAGAATTGTTGGAAAATCTCATTTTCCCAATTTTTCCCTACCTTTCGGCCTGCAGTTGTTTTTGGGAAAGGATTAAGTTTTTTATGCTTCCAATGGATTTAGAAGGTAAAATCGTGTAGGGTAGAAGTGAGAAAACAAATTTGGAAGTATTAGAATCAAAATTGAAAAATTTAGAAGTTTAAGGACTTAAATTGTCAAGATTGAGTTTCATGGATTTCTAAGTGGTATAATGCATGGGAAATGGCCTAATGTTATGCCAAATGCATTATAGTATGTGTATGAGTGTTATTTGAAAAAGGAAGAGCCCAAGGTGCAAGAGGAAAATTGTGAAGCCACTTGGAAAACTTGCTTGTAAAGTTAAAGGTAGCAAAGTTACTATCTTTCTTGTTAATGTTGCCCATGGTTGTTCTTGATGAATGTTGCCATGGTTGTTTGCTAAATATGTGCAATTTGTATTAATGTGACATATCATGAGTATGTGCAAATATATTTTCAAGTAATTGCATTACATGTTCATGCATTCATGGCTAAATTGTAGTCGTATGACAATCATGCATATTAATGTCATTGATAGTGATTTTGCTATGAGAATTTCTTTAAAGTCTCACTCTCCAATAATAACACCTTCTAAGACAAAGTTCCAAGAGCAAAGATAAGGAACTACGAGAGTAAAGGTGGGTGGTTTCAAATGCAAAGGAAATCTTGGTTAATTTGAGAGTGACCTTATGTTTTTTTCTTGTATTTTGGAAAGCTTGGTTAATTTGAGAGCATGCAAACTAGCTCTAAAAAAGTCCAATGCCCTTTCCAAATGTCAAAGTTAAGGTAACAGTGAAATATAGTAAATGAAGTCCAATTACTTTGAAATTGTTCAGAAAAATAGTTTACATGGCAAGATTTAAAATGAGCCTAAGTTTGCTAAATTTGGAGTTTTGTACAAAACGTTATGATAGTCCAAAGTTAGAAAAAAAATCTGAAAATTTGAAAATGACTAAATGAACAGTGTTTATTCACTCAATAAATTGTATTAATTGGTTAAAAAATTGGACAAGTCGATATTTTTCCCTAATAGAAAATTTAATAAGCTTCATTTAGAGATTTGAACTATTGAGTTTTGATTTTTCTAGAATTAGTTATGAATTTACAAAGTTGGACAAAAATTCTGAAAGTTTACCAATTGAATAATAACTTTTGGTAAGTTTTAAAATTTCACTTGCTTAGTCAATTCTAGAGTATGGATGGCACTTGCTTAGTTAATTCTAGAGTATGGATGGTACTAAAATAGTTCATTATTAATCTCCAAGGTACATTAAGGGAAGTTATGTATTACAACATAAGGACTGAACCAGAATAAATCACTATGTTGATTTCTTCTCTTCATTTTATTGGTGAAATACTTCTAAAACCTTACTCTTTATCTGTTGCTTAAAGTCAAAATTTTTAATCTTACCAATTCATCCCCATATTGGTTAAATCCTATTCTAATAGTTGTTCCTTGGTAAACCAAATTTTTCATTTGATAATGAAATCTAGGGAATAACCATGTGAAAGTAGTGAAACAACTGAAGGGGTGGCTTTGTTAGAGGGTAATCAAAAGTTGTTAACAGCTAATAAAATGTAGGGAATAACTATGCAAAACTTGTGCATGATGTGAAAGTATGGATTTGCTACTTAGTAAATGGAAGTCATTAATAACTAATGAAATGTAGAGAATAACTCTTAACATGTAAGATTTCATCTGATTTCAACACATTTTCCTTGAGTCTTATACAATGACATAGTTGTGCTTATTTTTCATACACAAGATAGGAAAATGTGCATTTGGTTTTTGATAAGCGCATCATTACTCAGTTGTTCATATTTTGATCATAATTGTAGTTAGTTTATGCTTTTGATATAATATTTCTCCTTTATAGAAATATCAAGTCATTATATTCGCTTTACTAAGCTTTGAAAGACATGAAATGATAAGAGGATCATAGGAGAACAACCATCAAAGAAAAAGAGGAGGAGGAGGAGCAAAAGGAACACGCAGTGCACGGGCCATGATTCTATTGCCTAGCCATGATCGGTGATGCAAGATAGGCGGAGAATAGCATAGCGTAGGAGCTAAAATGAGCGCCTAGGCCATGATCTTTATGAATGGAATATAGAGAGCCAAAGCACAAGCTAGCTACTAAAATCAGCACCCAGTCACGCCATCACAGACAGCAAAACGCTGTGTTTTGCTATGTCACATTTTTTTAGGATTTTGGAAGTACAAATCCCCCTATTCGACCAAGGGCGACACTCTTGATTTCCTTGGCAGTTCTTGGAGCTTGTTGTACTAGGGTTTGGGTATTAAAGGAGCTTGGAGTAAGAGATTGATTTTTGGAAGAGATTTGGACCTTCATTTTCTTGGTTTTTCTCCTTCCTCTGTCACTTTGCTCTCCTGTAATATGTTTTATATGGCTATGATTTTCCTTTAGATTTGTAGCTTGTTTCAAATAATGAGTAGCTAAACTTGACATTCTTGGATTATTTTGAACCTTGCATGGATCAACTTTTAAATACTCATGTTTTCATTTTATTCTTCGCTTAATGCTTTCTTGTTGATTTGCCTCCAATAAGATTGTTGGGTCCACTTTAAGTAGAGAACTTAGGTAAAATTGTATATGAACTTGAAGTTTGCATGATGACTGATGGTTGGTTAATAAGACAGAGATATACTTGTTAACTTTGCATAGTCATATTATGATTGAAAATTTTGTTTTATTAATTGTAACAATGGATTGAGCAATTGATGGAATTAAACACTTGCTCTTGAGTTGAGAAAACTTTTCAAGTATACTTTGAATCTTAGACTAACACATCTTTAAATTAGGAGCATATATCTTTGAGATGAGGTTATTTTAATGTTATGAAATATGGGGGTGGGGACAAATAATCCTATGCTCTAAAGATTACTTTTGAAGTAAAGAATCAATTGTTTTTATTAATCTCTAGTTTTAGATATTAATTTTTAAAATTGTCATTTTATACCACATATTTGTTTGGTTCAACTTAAATGAATACACTCAGCCTTTTACTTGGTCAAAATTTTTAACAAATTTCCATGGGAGAGGTACTTTTACATCAATTTATTACTTGGTGCGACCAGTGAACTTGGGGTTGGATAATAACAACACAAAATTTGTGAATGATATGAAAGTATGACTTTATTACTCGGTAAAGAAAAATTGTTAAAATATCACAAAAATGGAAAGTTTGTTAAAAGCTAATAAAATGTGGGGAACAACTATATACAAGTTGCGAATAACTTGAAAGTGTGGTATTGTTACTTGGTAAAGAAAAATTGTTAATAATTAATTAAATGTAGTGAATAGCTATAAAAAAAAAACTTGTACTACAATCAAAGCTAAGAAGTTAATTTATATAACTTTTTACAATATATATATTGAAAGTCATTGGTGGTCCAATGACCACAAATGTTTTTGGCATGCAAGTGGTGGTGGGATTAAATCCAATCTTCACCACTTTGTCAAATAAATCCCCTCACATGTGGCTGAAGGTCCGACTACGGTGATAACAGGGGTGGGGAACCTTTTTTTAAAGAAACAAATGAAGGGGCATTTCCAACTTTTTGATTGAATTTCAAAATGCTAATTTGGGATGTCACGTGCTATTGTCATCATGAAATCTTTTCATATATCTGTCATTTAATATTTTCTAGGTTCTTTTGTTGTCAGATTTATCATGTGTCACAATCTCTCTTTTTCTCACAAGCACTGCGTTTGGATGTTATAGGGAGGATGAGCACTATTAGATGTGTAGGGACATTTTTATTTCGACACATACATGGCATACGTATAAACTTTTATTTTTTAACACTTCCAGTTTTTTTTGTTAAAGCATATAAATCCTTCAATTGTGACATATTTTGTTATATTATAATTGTTACATATATATACGTTAATTAG
Organism: Vachellia collinsii; assembly: GCA_006871305.1. NCBI lineage: Eukaryota > Viridiplantae > Streptophyta > Magnoliopsida > Fabales > Fabaceae > Vachellia > Vachellia collinsii. The sequence continues at coordinate 6,373 of QFDD01009870.1, forward strand.
AAAATTAATAAAATGTCCAAAGTGTAGCCTGTAGTCTTTTGGGCCTGAGCCCAGATAGGTTAATCTTAGTCAAATTTATAAATGGTTGTTTTTTTTATGGCGAGAGATATTAGGATGGCCGTCACCCAAGAGGGGGGAGAATTAGGTGTCTCAAAAATTTTCTATTCAAATCTTGATTAATCAAAATATCCAAATCATAAGTTGATAGAAATAGATAACGAAATTGGATAGAGTAAGAAAGTAATCATTAGAAATTAATGGAGATGAAAGAAGGATGAGCACACAGCAATTTATCCTGGTTCGGTCCTCTTTGACCTACGTCCAGCCTCTGAGATTTGCAATCCACTATATCTTCCAAGTTTAACCAGGTACTTGGAAAACCATTACAGCCACATATTCAATATAACACATACACTGCCTATTTCAAGTTTGTAATCATGGGTACTTGAGAACCCCATAAACTTTTCCAGGCATTTATAAAACCCACTCAAGTTTGTAACTGTTGGTACTTGAGAAACCCCACAAATTTAACTATGTGAAAACGATTTAAGATTTTAATGTAGGTACTTGAGGACCTTTACAATCACTCCCCCTTACCACATGTAAGGTTACACTCTATTTCACTCAGGTCTATCCTAAGTTACTCTCAAAGGTTGGGATGATTTTATCTGGAAAATGCTTCACTCTATGAAGCAGATTGTATTATCAGTGAAGCTCACGGAGAAGTATAATATCAGAGTCCTAATGTTGTTGTGTGATTTCTTCGAATACACACTCTACGTGTTTTGCTAAGTGACTCCATATCCTTCATCTCTTTCTCCATTGGCTACATCCTCTTATTTATAGATGTTGTCAAAATATATCCGTTAGAGAGGAGCGTCGTACTTTTCCGTTGGCTTTGGCTCTTGTGCTTTATCTTTCAAACTTGTAATCTGTTCTGACAATATTTGTTTGTTGAAAGATAATGAACAACCATTGTGAAGTTTTCCGTTGAACTTTATATCCGTTGCTCCCATCTTCTTTGTTCAACGTTTTGTATTTAATGCTTCTGACACTAAGTATGGTGGTCTCTGTGATTTTTGTCCGTTGAGCATTTTTTGGTGAGACAATTAGGCAACCCATTTTCTGTTAATAAGTAAAAGGAATAAGCATTTATGAGTACAGAAGAGATTCAAATAAATGTTGCATGAATAAGGAAAGATTTAAGATCAGTATAAAGCTTCTGACACGCTGCGTTAATGTCAGAAAAAGCAAACTCGAGTTTTGCTTGCTGAGAACTCAAGTTATTGAAGAAATTTGAAAGTAGAATTCTCACAACTTCTGTTGTAACTCAAGTTTTAATAAGAGTTTTGATAAAACTTGAGTTATAGAACTTAAAACTCGGGTTTTCATAAGTTTCCGTAGGCAAAATAATTTTGTACTCTTCGAGACTCGAGTTCCATTAACCAAAACTTCAAGTTTTAACTATTTTCAAATCATAACTTTCATTGCAACTCGAGTTTCATTGGAAGTTTTCAATTTAAACATGTTCATATCTCAAAACTTGAGTTTTGTCTCCTAAAACTTCAAGTTATAAGAATTTCAAATCATAACTTTTATGTGTAACTCGAGTTTCATTGGAAGTTTTAAGTTTAAAACAAGTTTACATCTCGAAACTCGAGTTTTATCTTATAAAACTCGAGTTATATGAAAAATCTTGTTGAAACTTCAAGTTTAGAAAGAAGTTTTGAAGTTCAAAAATTTTTCACAGCTCGAAACTCGACTTTTGTTTTTCCAAAACTCGAGTTGTATCAAAAACTTTCGTTGAAACTTCAAGTTGTGAAAGAAGTTTTGATACTCTCTCCTCGAAACTCGAGTTTTGATACTCATAACTTGAGTTCCATCAAAACTTTTATTGAAACTTTAAGTTTTGGAAAGAGGTTTCATGGTTCAAAGAGTTTTCAAAGCCCGAAACTCGAGTTTTGTTACTCAAAACTTGAGTTGTGATGAAAACTTCTTTTCAAACTCGAGTTTTACTTGAAATTTATGTGAAAAAAGCAAGTTCGATGCCTAAAACTCGAGTTCTGTACACCAAAACTCGAGTTTTGCTCCTGAGAATTGTGAAAAAGCAAGTTCTATGCCCGAAACTCGAGTTTTGTAGACCGAAACTCGAGTTTTGTAGACCGAAACTCGAGTTTTGCTCATGACTCAGCACATGTTTCACATTTCAACAAAAAACTCAACTTGCAACGGCCATAACTCTCTCAATTCCACTTTAAACTTTGCAAATAAGATATCCTTGGAAAGCTCTTTGAAGCTACTGTCAAATGAAATAAGAATCAGTCCAAAATATTCTGTATTGCAAAAGTATGGTGGCCACAGTAAGCAAAGGTCAGTGATAAACGTTAAATCTGACCACCAAGTTTAGAAAATCATATCTCCTTCATATGAAATGATTTGATGTTGTTCTTGATGTTTGTAAACCGTATTGTGAGTCACATTTCATAGGAAACTAGTTTCATATCAAACAGACTTGCGGTTTGGGAGATATAGTCGAAATACTAAACACATATCGAGCTGAGAAAGAAACAGAGCTGAACAGAGGTGTCCGAAACTCAAGTTTTAACTTCTTAAAACTTGAGTTTTGGCTCAAAAATCTCAAAACATGAGTCTAAACTCGAGTTTTACTTCAAATTTTGCTTCATAAAAATTCAAAAACTCATTTTACTTGAGTGTTTGAGTCAGAACTCAAGTTTTGAAGCATCCAAATGAAGATTAAATGATATGTAACTCAATGTATGATGATATAACATATATGTAAACTTCAAATTGAGTTATTTAACCACATCATCCTCCAATTCCAAATATAAAAACTTGAAACTTGATGTTCTCATTTTATTTTATAAGATCTTCCTACTTCTTCATTCTCAACAATTACACTCAAACAATTTCTCTCATTTTCATTGACCAAACTATATAAGAAATTTACATTAAATATAGTAGTTAGTCAATATACATTATAAAAAAATTTTGCTCTTATATATTTGACATCATCAAAACTAATCATATATAACAAGAGAAACAAGTTAAACTTGACAATCATAGTGATCCATAAAACATTTATTACTCTTGAGGTTCCTTGACTAGTGACGACCAATCATGTTGCCATCATTGAGCCTACTTTCAGTTAGGAAAGACCTGACATATCCAGCTTAATTCTAACCTTATTTATTTTGTAGATAGCTACACTATAATTGATCTTGGATCCCGCACAATAAAGAAAAGCAATAACGAGGGGTAATGTATCTTCTACTATTATATGTTTGATTATGAGAGCTCATAAATCTTGTATATATTTTGTTTATTATGAGGTTGTTCTAACTATCAAATGGAGGTAATTTTAATCAAAACATTATTGAGTATTAAATGTGATCACCTCTTTCATTGAAGATTCGAACCTTGATTTACTTCCACAAGATTCAACAAGAGTTGATTTGAGCATAGGTTACTTTAATTTTCGAGGGGACCACACATAAAATGGCCCCCTCCCCTAAAAAACAGGTAACTAAAAGAAAAACACATTGTATGATAATATTGTTATATAAATATACTTAGGTATAGGCCCTCGATATTTGAAAAATACATTAGGTCTAAACAATCTTTTTTGAGAGTGAAAAAACACAGCAATCTCAGAATTTCAAATCATGCGGGTACTACATTTGCTTTTCTTAATTCAAAGTAAAGAAATTGTGTCTATAATGTCGCAACTTGCCACTAAAATATTTCTTCAATCAAATAGTGAAGTGAAATGAAATGAAAACGTAACTGTTCTGACATAAAATGACATATATGTACTTGTATAAAAATTACAAATAAAATTAGTTAATGAATTAGTGAATTTAAAATTTTAAGAATATATGCTATGATACTTATTAAGTAGAAAAATTTTAGTTAATTAGGGAATTTTAAAGATATAGGAATGCGCATGGAGAGAACTTGTTGTATAGGGTCAATTTTTATTTTATTTTATTTTTTGTGTAGATTGAAAGTTTAGGAATTAGAATACTAGAGCCTGTTTGTTTCTATTTTCTATCAATCTGTATTTATATCATATCAAACAAAAAAAAAATCAGTTTGGATCATTATTTAAAAAAAAAAAGGTATAGGCGCAAATTTACCAACAACATTATTGATTAGAAGCACCCAGCATAATTAACTTTTGAGGGTGTAAATTTAGTAATAATAAATTAATGAGGGTGCAAATTTACTAATGTTATTAACCCTTTCTAACTCTATTAACCAGCTGGCATATTTTACTACTTTTAGAGTTTAGGGTTTCATTTTGAAATCATTTTGTTAGGATCGAATTTGACCAAGAGGGGGGGTGAATTGGTCTTAATAAATTTTTCAAACAAGAGACGTAAAACAGAGTATGAAAGAAATCAACACAGAGATTTATCCTGGTTCGGTCCACTTGACCTACGTCCAGTCCTCAGATTCCTCTGAGCTTTTCTCAATCCACTAATCTTAAAAAGATTACAACCAAACACAAGAAGGACTCTCCCCCTTCTTAACTCAATCTAGACCTCAGACACTTTCGTTCGTGTCTAACTCAACACAAGGTACTCCGACCTTGAACAACTCTCACAAAGTAAATACAGTCAAGAATATTCTCTCTTTTGAGAATAGATTATAAACACTGAAGCTCAACAATGAATGTATGAAAACAGAGTAGCTGAAGCGT
>QFDD01009871.1:0-13262 GCA_006871305.1 Vachellia collinsii
CGTTTGTTCGTTTGTTCGTTCCCCTGGCTTGGTTTTTATATTTGGACTCTTTCCTAATTGTTGGACAAGAAAAACAATAAAGAATCCGGTTTAATTAATTAGTTTCCTTATTTTAATTTTATTACAAGTCACTCTAGTCATAAATTTAATTTAATTACAAGTTACTCTAGTAATAAATTTAATTAATTAACATGTCATTATTTTGATGGCCTCGACTCTCAGAAGGCAAGTTATTTTCAATTTTGTCCCCTTAAAAATTCATATATACATTTACTTTTTTGGGTTAAATAATAAATATTTAATTTTTTTTACAACCATATCTCTTTTAAAATATCAGTTTGAATGAGCATTACTTGAATCATAATACTTGGTCGCACGAGAAAAATAGTTAAATTTAATTTAATGTAATTTGTGAAACATTTACATGAATATTTACGCGATATTCTTATCTTTATATATTCACTTCAATGAAAATCTGTTGAGGGAAGAAATATTAAATGAGAAAGATTATGTAAGCATGATCGGCCAGTGTTTAGTTTGATAAATTACTTTTAACGCTAAAGATCAAGAAATATTTTTTTTAAGGTTTCAACTAATCTTATTCCATTATTTCAGGTTTTTATTTTGTATTTCCTGATGTTTCTAAATAGGGAATCCGTATCATTAAGCCAATTAAAATATTCCCAATTAAAGAAATATAAATCCAATTATTTCTCACAAAATTTCTTTAAGTGCAGCCAATTCACTTGACTGCATGACCAAAAATTAATTGCAAATGACATACATCACTTGAAGCGTAGTGTGTGTGTGTGTGATTAATTGTATTTTTCTAAAAAAAATAGTAATATCGCTTAGAAATTCGACCATGAATCTTAACCTTATCCAATTTAAAGCCCAACCTATATTTGTATTATTAATTTTGTTTGGGTAAAAAATATTTGTATTATTTTAGTGACACTTCAATTGGTTTTGCACCATATAGTATTAATTGAAATTTAGTAGGCCTTAAACCCAATTGAAAGGACCCAAGATGTTCTAAAGGACAATATTGCTCGAGTAGAGTATAAAAAATCTCTAGAGGAAGGGCTTGTACCATTACTTAAAATAGGTCACATTAACATACAGTGATAATGAGATTTTTTTATTATTATACAACAAAGAGTTCTTAACTAAGCTCAATTTGCAAAAGACAAATAGGAAGAGTATTCAAAGAAGCTTCTACAAGTCTAGATCAATTTTCACCTCACAACAGTAACTTATTTGCCACCTTCCAACTATAATTTTAAAAAATGGAATCTAGAGTAGCATATAAGTTAACGTCATTAAGAGAAGATTAAACAAGACCATCTATTTCTTGAAGTGTACAAGTTTAACAATCTAACTATTAATTTTGAAAATTCAGGAGTCCACTTGCAAGTAACCCAAAGACCAAAAGTTTTCCTCTGCATCACGTTTACCAAGATAAATAAATAAAGCTAATCATAAATAGACACATGAACATGCCTGACAAACTTTTTAACAAATCCCATCTTTTACATGCTTACATATGTATTTATGATTAACTTGTATTTTACTTATTTTTTATAAACCAAGCTTACTTGAGAATATCTCCATAATCACCTAGTCTATCATCTAAAATAAAATTACCTATATAAGTATTACAGTTCCAAGGCCTACCTAAAGCTGAAGTGGCATTTTACCATAAATCCTTACTTTCCCGGTTATTCATCTCCTCTTTCCATGTGCGAAGTAATGACTCCACACAATTTTTTCTCACCAGAAGTGATGATCTTATTACTCCACAAAGCCTTTTCTCACCAGAAGTAAATATATAAGATCATCGCTTAAGTTGCCTTCTAGCCAAAGCTGGAGTTTTCTTTGGGATATAGACCTTATAGCTCACCTGAGATTTCACAGACTAATTGTAAGATAAGAGTCTATTTTTAAGGCCTCTTAACCGACCATCATGCTTAGAAGTAATAAAAATCTAAGACATCACCGATACACTTACCTGTACCATTTCACCACCCCGCATCACATTCATTGTTTTCTGCTCAAATTGGGATCCCTGACTGGCTTCACCTTGCAAATTATTTGAGCTATTTTCTATTGGTGAACTTTCTGAGGAAGGTTTACCAATAGCAGGAACACATGGCTTGCCAACATCTCTTCCACTACTACTAGTGTTCTGAATCGCATCATGAATCTTAGCCGCATTCTGGTCTACACTACCCCCAGTAGGTGAGCACTTAGTATGATGAAGTTTGTCCAACTCTGATGTTTGCTTCAATTCAAATTGAGAGTGGTCCTTAACTTGCTCTTTAGAGGGTCTTTGAGTAGCAGAACACAACGCTTTAATGTTTTTGACATTATCATTGCTACTGTGAACAGGATCAGAAGCACGCCTGTCTATAGAATTCTCTGTCACCACCAACTTTTCATCTCCTGAATTGTTTGATACATAACTAGTAGATGCTGTGACTGTTTCATTATGGTTTTCTGCATCCAGTACTTTTTCTGAAGCACAGGCAGAACGATACTTCTGCAATACAGATTCACCTTTAACACCATTTAGATCCTTTTCATTTTCACTTGAAGAAGCTACTGTTTTTCTCCTCACTGGAGCCAAATTAATATTTTCCGCACTGGTTATCCTGTCAAAGTTCTTCCCCTCACCTGCATTATTGACAATAGATTTGCCTTGAACCAGTTCATGGCTCTTAATAGGAGGTTGAATCACATCATTATCTATTATATTCTTCTGACTGGAAGCTTTTGCACTTGACTGGATCTCACCTCGGAACTTTCTCAAGTTTTCCAATGCCCTTTTTCTTAGAATTGCCTCTAAGTCATCGTCATCCAAACTAGCCCCAGAAGTTTCACTTGTTTTCTTCTCCACAGACTCACTGATCCCAGCGCCATTAACATCAAGCTCACTTCTGTCAAATTGGCTGTTGTTGTTGTAGCTCTGATCACTTTTGGGTTCTGTTAGATTAGAATCAGCAGTCCTGTCAACTTCTGTATCCTCAATTCTCACTTTCTCTTTCGAAGTGAGAAGCAAATGGTGGTCTGATACTCTCTTACTGCCCCCATCATTACTGTCATTACTTCTACAAGGGTAATCATGATCATCAACAATCTCCTCTTTAGTCTCATAGTGACGTAATTCTCTTGCTTCCTCTGCATCCTCTATAATAGTAATAACTGATTTGAGCCGCCTTGAGTTGTTCTTGCTGACATATCTCTCCTCAGTCTGTTGATCACTGCTTTCACTAGAGAAGCTGTAGGATGAGCAACTTCTGGCTCTGTACCTATTACTCCTTTCACTTTCACTTCTGCACCTATGGGGTCCTTTTTCCTTTCCTTTGCTTTCTACTCTAGCCCTCTGTCTTTCAGGTTCATTATCATCACTGCTAGCACTCTCACCATAACAAGTTGAGCAGCTCAATGACCCATTGCCCATAGAACTAAAACTTTCTTCTTTCCTAAGCTTTTTCTTTTTATACAGTCTCCCCCTCGCCTCTGGCTGACTCTTTCTCTTTGACCTTTTTCTCTTCCTATCACGACAAGAGTCATCACTGCTTTCATGTCTATATGAATGTCTCTTGGCTATCTTCCTTCGAACTTTCTCATTTTTCCTTTTGGAAGAACAAGCCCTTCTACTTCTGTAGCTATCCTCAGAACTAGAAGACAAAGATGAGTCTGAACTCACTGAATCACTATACTCAGAGATGGAAAGAGATGCCTCAAGCCGCTGCCTAAGTTTCTTGGATGTATGTCTCCTGCTTTTACTTTTACCACTTGCCCGTACCTGAACCAGCAAATTCAACATACAATTATACAGGATTCCCATTTCCCCATTCCAGTCAAATAATCCACTTCAACCATCATCCTATATTGCACAGGCATGGGTACAAGTATTGAACAGGTAACTAATATGGCCATATATCCTATTGAGGGAGAGTATTTTCAAATATATGACAACTTAAAACAATAAAAATAGATCATGAATGTGTATAATCAATCAAAACATTAACCTATATAAACTATGGTATCAGATAAAGTAACATAACTTCATTAAAACTACGTCAGGGTAACATGTATGTCGAAATTGTGCACGCAGATATGTAAAATTTCTCCATTTCTTTTCTAATTATTTGTTTAAGATTTATTAAGAGTCAAAACTCCGGAAGCAAACCTACAGAACCATGCACCAGGCAAGTCATGAATCTAGAAGTTTCCGTGCTTCAAAGCAACCAAATTTACAGAGTTGCAAAACCAAATGCACTAACAATGGGTACGACAACCAAACAACCAAATCAAAAATCGTCATCTCTTACAAGAAGAAAAACTTGCATTTAAATCCAGCAAAGAATTTCTAGTATCCAGAAAGAAAGAGTATTTCTCAGATAAGTATATAAGCTCACTGATTTCAGTTCCCAAAGTAGATGGTAAATCAGGAAACTGGATCTTTCTTGGGAACAATTCTAAATCTGAAGCGACAAAAAAAAAATCAAAACCCAAAACAAATGCAATAGTGGCATGGAGAGCAAAAAAAAAAAAAAAAAAAGAGTGGATGCTTATAAATTGATCATACCTTGGAGGATTTCTTAGAGCGTTTTTTCTTGCGCGAAGCGGACGATTTCCCCATTCGAGTCCACTGCAAAATCGAATGTTCAAGAACGAACGACAGAAAGAAAAATGTACATAGAAAAATAGGAAAGAAATCAATAAATGAAGAAAATTTTTGAGAAAGGCATCGTCCAGGTCCGACAAAGACAAAGTGGTTCTTTCTGCCCCACAAATTTTACGAGAGGATCCGAACTAGGTCATGGTTTTGCAGGTGGGATTTTTTTTTGTAATTAATAATAATAATCGTTGTTTTCACTTCTCAAGTAAAAAAAGTTTATATATTTTTAACTTCATTGCTTCATCACCTTACATATTTGTTGTAAGTTTGTGTTAGTGTAGTGTTAAAAAATTATATTCACGGAAGTTGAAATAAAACTTATTTAATATATTTAACTTGTAAACTGTAAATCACATTAAAAAAGTAGCTTGTTAATTCAAATAGACACTTAACAATAGATAATGTTAGCTTTTAGAATTGATTTGCTTGTTCCAGGTTCCACTTCTCTTGGATGTCATTATCTTTTCTTTGTTCTTTAACTTAATACTTACATGACTCTAATGCAAGAGATTAAGACATACTACATTCTAATATTTAATATGAGAGTCAGTTGATTTTTTAAAATAATTAAAAAAGTTAATTTATTAATATATTTATCATTTTTCTTCAAACTAAATTACTTTATTCATAAATCCATATATAATATAATCATACATATAAAAATTTCAGAATATATATTATAATTAAATATTTTATTTAACCTTTTAATTTCTCTAAAAAAAGTCAACTATATTTTATATTAATGATGATAAATAATATTATATTAGGAAAATTAATTTGAATAAAAACGGCAGTAAAAAGAGGTAATACAAAAGTGTGTGAGCCGTACAAACGAGTCAAGGCAATAATCCTACCAAAGATGATCCTTTTACAAGGATTAAAATTTTTACTACCCAATATAACCAATCTGATCTCAACTCTAAGGTAAAATAATAACCAATTACCCTAGAGAATGCGATCAATACAACCGAAACTATACATTAACTCAAATCAATTCATGAGGTTTTTTTAAAACCAACGGTGAGATACACATGAAATTTTAAAATATAAAAATAATTATATTTCAGAATTAATATTTGAACATATTCTGACAGCATTCAATCACAAAATTACTATTTAAATTTGCTGAGTCAGTATGTTCTGTTAAATGAAACTATTGGTATTAAGAATAAAAGATCAAAAACAACTTTTTACATTCGAGGGATCAAATTAAAATTTGATGTAAATTTATCGCATCAAACGTATACTTTAACCAAAAAAATTATTCTGGAGATAAGATAGATTGAGAATTTATATTTGAATTAAATCTAACCCCACCCAACTAGTTTTTTATATTAGAAAGTATTAAAAGATTAATAATATTGCATTATCGTTTTACCAAAAAAGGAAAAAGTTTATGAATTTTTAATTTTATTCTTATATCATTTGTTATTTAATTTTAATAATTTGATATAATTCTTTTTTTTTTAGTTTAAACTGTTGGGAAAAAAAGTTAGCCGGCAAGTTTTAAGTTAAAAGGCAATTTTAACAACGAATTTTTCACTAGGTGCATCTAACACAATTAAATTTTAACAAATAATGAAGTAAACACAATCTTTTAAAAACGATATAATTCCTAAACCTCCGTTATAAAGTTAGAAACAAATGGGTTACAGTGGTATGAAAGACCCCAAGCGAGTAGAGTTCCCAAGTTCAATCAATCATATTTGTAACTTTAGATTGTTAATGTCCACCTCTTTAATTTTTTTTTAAAGAAAAATGCACCAGCAGTAGCACTGTTACTATACTTGCTGATAGTTAACACTAATACTGTAGTATTTTCATCCAAATAAATAAAAAAGGGCTTCAGCTTATGCAATCGGACTTTGCTGTAGTTCTTGTATCGTTCATCTATGGTGAAGCACAAATGGCACTATCAGAAGGGGCTTTTCTTCTCTGCAAAGACCAATTTTTTAGCATGAATCTGAGCAAGTACATGCACCGCAAACATTTCCCCGACACAAATTAAGGCGACTAAAGTCGCATACTTGGCACAAAATCTGAAATGAGTAAAGAAGTGTTTGATACTTCTAATCCATTTCCACCTAAAAGCTTTACACACCGGTGAAATCTCTCCTGTTCGATGACCAGTACGAGATTTGCTAAGCATCTTCAGCATCACTCATGCTGGCATGGGTGTCAATATAGAATTCAGGGGAGATATCAATTTCATCAACAATCCTTCCTCTGTGATATGGACAAGCATGAAGATTATACATAATCAGTAAAACATTATATTACCCAAGAAGACATCTAGCAAAGGTGTAAATAGAATAGGATGATACCTCTCAAGTAGATTTTTTTTTTTTTTGGGTCAAAAAAGGGAGAATCGTTATGAGGTCTCAAGGAAATAATATAATTAACCAAAAAATCCCTTAACAAATAAGCAATATACAATAATAAATTTAAGTGCAGGAAATCACATTTATGTTGCTTACTCGTTATTGAGACTTTTAGTGATTACATTCATTCGTTAGGACTTCATAGTGATTCTCCCATTAAAAAAAAAAAAAGGAGAAGGAGAAGGAGAAGATAATACCTCTCAAGAACAAACTTCCCCTCTTTATACTTTTGGCTCTTCTCATGCACAGTCTCCTGTGGCAGAACAATAGTGTTTAAATGGATTAGAGTCTTTTGGCAGCTGACAACAACTTAAGGGGAGCTTATGCATGATAAATACTTGAATGTCTCTCTTCCATACTTATTCCTCTATGAAGACCAGGTTGGGCAAGAATAGACTTTTAGTAGGCCTATGGTAGCCTGATGAGATCTGGGACTCTATCAGCCTAAGCCCATCATTAAAAGCCATGTAATGGCCCAAGGCTAAAGCTTTGACCTGGTCCAATTATCTTTTATACAAATAAAATTTAGCTCAAATTTGATTTTAAAAACACAGTTATCTGTTTTCTTTTTTCTTTTTTTCCCCAACCTGAAGAAGCCAAACTCTACTTTGCCCTAAAGGGAATACTATATATAGGAGGATGGGCTTGAGTTTAAGACCAATGGCCTGGATTATATTGGGCCATACATATCCACGGACCAAACTAATCCACAAACAGTTATATCCAAATTATGCATTATGAGAGTTTTCATCTTTAACACTATTAGCAGATGCAAGAAGATGAAAGGGTAAAATAGAGGGAAATTACATATTTCCAGCCAACTATTTGACCACAGCAACAGCAAAAGATATCTGCTACCATATGCAATCCAGAAAGCATCATCCTTTCCTCTAGTACTCCAGCTGTGGTGTTCACACTGGATGACAGGCCCAAAACATTAGGTCATTAGCATCTTCAAATAATCAGAACAAAGCAATATTTTCATCCAAGAATGAAGGAACGAGACAATTCCTTAATCATACAATACTTAATATCATTGCATGATTAAAGAGAGATGAAACCTGGTTTCTGGTTTCTTTTTTATAATAATGAGCTATGAAAATGTTAGCCTTGGAACATGCTTTCAAACTCCCCCCCCCCATCTACGCATGCGCGTGTTGAAGTTCCTGTCTTGAATATCATACCTTCCCAATTTAACAAAATGTTTCGCAATTATCTAATAGTACTTTTCAAATGTAAAAAACTCTCAAATATTGTTGCATGCTCATAATCATCCAATTTTTCTAAAATTCAGCATGCAGAGAGCATCTTTCTGCTTATTAGATCCTGAAAGATATATTACAGAAAGACTAAGGGAGACTTCACTTCTGTCTGCTCTAAACCAACTAGATCCACATTTTTTTTTTTTAATTAAAGAGCTCAATCAATGTCAGTCACATCTATTAGGGTGAAAAGTTGACATGAAAAAACAATCAATGGTTGGCCACAATACTCATAAAGAAATAAGGTCGCAAAAGATAAATAACGAAAATCCACTGCACAGAATCATCTTGGAAACAATTCCTTGATCTTCCTCTTCTAACACAATAAATTAAAAACAGTAAATTCAACATGAGAGGCAAGAAACTTTTAAGTGGAAGATGAAGAAATAATAAATTTGTAACAGAGAAATACTCATTCCAACTGACACGATGCAGAGAATATTTTGGACATAGAAACACAAAAGTTAATAGCTTTACTTCAACGACATATTTAAGGCATACACCCATAAGTTAAGCAATTTGGGAATATAATTTTTAAAGACACATTGTTTCAGGAAATGGCAGGACAATCCAGCATGGCATACAGTGCACCATATCTTCAATAATTCTTTGGGCAGCTGCAAGTCTAAACCACATCATAGATTAAATTTTGGGAATAGTCAAAGAAATGGTCAAACTCATGCCAACAACATAGATTCCATAATTTCCAAATTTTGGTTGCTTAGAAAAGACCTGGAATCAATTTCTTAGAAAGTCACTGTAAGCAAATCCAAGATCACTATCTACAAAAAGTTGGGGCAGCAAAACTTCATTTACTTACATCATTCTTTTGAATATGGTTACATGTTCTCTGGATCTCCCCTCATTATAGTATTACAATCAGGGCCAACGATTTGAAGATTCCAAGTTCACTTATCAGAAAGCTTTCAATTTGCGCAGAACTGTCAATATGTTAGTGAAGAAAGAAGAAAGAGCTGAAGAAATGAGAAAAGGAGATGAAGAATTAGCCTGAATAATTGTATTTCTTCCGAATACATTCACAAGTGATGGACTCAACTAGTTACAGAAGTGCTAAAGAGAATTTTATAATAATGTCCCCAGTAGTAAGGTTATTTACAATAAACTCCTGATTAAATAAAGAAAAGGGAATGTTAGGAATTCCAAGTTATCACAGTTCAAGTCAGGAGATCGTTAAATTTCTACCAGTAGGTTCCTTCAATTTTATGTCTACGCATGAAATAATATCTGACACTATTTTCACCTCGTCATCAAAAAATTCAATAGCTTATACCCAGGTTTAATCCAATTTGATGCTTTGAACAAATGGTGTCAGTTGATACAATCATGTCTACTACTTGGGAATTTGGGATAAAGATAACAGAGAGTCAACAGAACACAAAGAAAGAAATATTACTGTCAAACAAAGGACCCATCAATAGTTATCTCAAATGAAGAATAATCATTTTCCTGAACAAGATGTAATCTTCAACAAAAGAGGTTGGATCATGGTTATAGAAGGAAGCACACGCACTCAAATAGGAAAAGATTCACAAAATTAGACTTGGGACCTAAAATTCATAAATCCACAGGAATGCCCTTGATGCTGTTGCACTTTCTCACCTCAATTCTCAAGAAACCATGTTAAAGCAATTAAAAGCAAGGAAATCAGTGTTTCTGCAGTATTTCTGTTGCTTAAAACTTCAAACCTCTTCCAAATATCATGGCTATTAGATCTTGCGGGGTGCTTGTACACACATTCATATTGTTGTCATCAAAGCACAAGGCATGATCATTGGAAACATGAAACTGCTCCCCTGGATCAGTTTGTCTCCTTAGCTGGTAATGCATTTATAATCCAATTCACATGACTTGAAAGGCTATCAAAGTCTAAAGTGTTTAGTGATACAAACCAACATCTATGGGTTACCGACCACATTCCCCTTAGGATGCCATTTTAAAAATAAGATGGTAAGGTTAACAACTTAACATACGAAGCGTTTAGAGAGACGAACTGGTAATGCTAACCACTTAATTTGAGAATTGCAATACAAACATTATCATAAATTGTTATTTTTTTTTGGGGTGAAATCATGAATTGTTATTTTTCACAATTGAATATCCAGTAAGAAGTGCAAAGTACTTACACATTATTGAACAGGTATGCTTTTCCCCGTCGGCACTGAAAAGACTGAGAAAAATGACAAAAGAATTTTGTTTAGTGAATTAGAATTGTTTTCACCTATGGGAGGATTTTAAGCACTGTAGTAATGAAAACCAAGCAAAATCAAGCAACATAAGGATGATGCATGCAATGCGAAAAGATGGAAGGACAAAAAATCACATCTTCATTCCAATGAATAGCGAAATGTTCAAGCGACTAAAATGAGCTTTAATTCTTCCAGAAATGGAGCATAACATAAAAAACTTTGAAGGTTTCTGAGTGTCAAGAACAGTTCTCCAGAGTTACTGCTTCGAGCTACTTCAGCATAAGAGTATTAAAAAACTACCCCTATCCCATTAACTATCCAAGAGTTACCGATTAAGTTTTTAAAAGCTTAATCTTCACGGAAGCATGCTTGTACATCCAATTTGCAAACATCACAGGCCCCAATTACATACAGTAAATTACAAACACTAACAAGAATGGGGAATAGTTCTTCCCAATCAGAAAATTGGTCTAAGGCTACCAATATAGACAGAATAATACCCGAGATATGAGATCATCGACTAGGGCCAAGTGGGTTTTGCAGAACTTGCATCTGTAGGACCTGCCCTCCAGCTCCACGACGAAGATTCTTCCCATTTTTTTTCCTGTTCTAATTTCTGATTTTCTTTATTATGGAGACCCAAGTACCCGAACCTTCCCTAGTAACCTTAATCAAAGACAAGTGGGGGATTTCAGGAGTCCACAGGGAAAGGAACAGAAGGAACGAGGAAGAATTAGTAACGAGTCAAGACATGCTGTAGATATATAAATTCGTGGAAGTGTGGATCAATATGGAGCAGGCTGGGAAGTACAGACTCGCCTCTGATATGTTTATTCGGATAAGATATGGCGGCGCCGGTAAATCCCACCCCCCCGGGGTGTGAAAATCACCCAGCCTCCCGAAACTGGGCAGAAGCTAATGTTACAATTTTTTCAATTACACGAAACAAGATTAATATATGCATAGATACTTATATATTCTTTTTTTTTTTGGCCAAAACTTATATATTCTATTTAGTTACATTGTTTAGTTGTTATATTGTTTAATTGTCACAGCAATTGAATATAATCTTAATTATAATATATTATATTAAATCATGTAATCTTCATTAAATAATTTTAATTATGTAATCTGAATTACAATTTATATGAATTAATATTAGATGCTTATATTTTTTATAAATCAGTATTTAAATATTTATATTCTTCATTTTTATTCTTGAATTGAAAGGTGTATTTTACATTTTTTTTATTTTTTATAGATAAAAATATGAATTTCATTTCATAATTTCTTAATAACATATCAAAAAATATATATAATTATCATTCCATTCCATTACATTCCTGTTCATTATATTCCATTGCATTCCAATGAATTCTGTAAACTAAACAGGCTATAAATATTATTTGTATTAAAGATAGAAACTACTTTACCAATACGATTTAAAAAATATAAACGTGCTTTTCTAACGTCATGACTAATAGATCTCAAGTGTATATTTAAATTAGTAGTAAAAACTATTTTTTTTTTAGTTGTGATTTATGACAATTTACATGAATATAATATCTCAACATCAATGTAAAGAGGGTCTAAAATGGCTATACAAGATGTTTTACATGTCTATAAGAAGAATCTAAATACTGGTAGAAACGTAGAAAGCATTGTTGTCAACTTGATGAGATCCAAGTTAACTGAATTTTGTTTTTAAATTTTTTGTCCACTTACTTTTAAATCAGTATTAACTCTAATCTTAGATTAACTGTGTTTACCATTATCAAGTTTCAAACAAGATCGTATCAAACCATTGCTAAATTTATGCTAACTTTTTTTTTTGGATAACGTTTAGTAGCTTTACATATGAACTTCATCAAAAATTCTTCAAGGGGAAGATAAATTATGAACCTTGATGGATTTAATTTCAATTATTTAAATTTAAAATATATCTAAATAAAGGAGTTGTCACTTTTATATTTTAATTACATATTTTTATACCTATTTATTGATAAAAGTAAACTCTTATAAGCACACGTCCGAATTTAGATCTTATCAAGGGTTAAACTCGTGAGTTGGACAGCCTAACTAAAAAAAATTCCATGTAAAGAGTAAGTGGTATGCAATCTATCATCGATTGGTGCAGGATATTGTTGTTGTATATGCTCCCCATTGTTTGTGTGGGATTGAGCATTGATTTACCGTGCAAGAGAATTAATATCAAAAATCTCAAGAAGTTGTCAATACGAGTAACTTGAGTTGTCAATAGGACCTTTCTGATATTAATTCTTTTACATGAGATTTTATAGTAATTCCCTTTTATTTTTTGCACTTTTAAAAGGTGGAAAATTTCTTTTGTTTGCTTAAAAATATTCATTGCTTTTATCATACACTTCTTTATTGAAAAAGATCTCAAGATATAAAACTGCCTATATTTTTTTTTCAGAATATGTTTCTGGCACTGTATACTTTCCTTAGGTGTAAAGATGACATGTCCGTTAATCCATTTGATTATTTTTAAATGATTATTTAATAAAAACTCCTCTCATCCTCTCCTTTTCCTATTCTTTCTTTCTGTCTCTCTCTCTCTCTTCCCTTCCCGACTGGCTTTTTTATAAAGGGAATTTTTATTAAATAATCATTTAAAAACAATCACGTGGGGCCATGAAATTAAAAAAGTAAATATAGTTTCTTCCTTTCATTTGTTGCACCGCTTTTAAAACTTTATAAG
>QFDD01009872.1:0-11804 GCA_006871305.1 Vachellia collinsii
ATTCTCTCTTCCTCGGCCTCCGTCCCTCTCTCTCTCAACTATGGAGTTAAACATCATCCCTCTAGCTCTCCATGCTATTCAAGCTCAATGGTGGCAGCCCTCTCTTAGCCACTGACAGCGACCTACACCTCTTTTTTTTTTTTTGCCCAAAGACCCTACCCCTCTTATAACTCCGTTTCTTCCTCACATCTTCTCTCTATTTTACACAAAAAATGGAGTTAGAATGGGGCAGCAACAGTAATCTCTTGTTCGACAGTGTGAAACAATTCCTTCTCAAGCAATCTCATCCAAGCCATCAATGGCAGCCTTGCTTTCCTCATCCATCTTGTTCTGTTCCTATTCAAAATGGTCTTATTCTCACTTCTCTGCCAAATCTTGGGTACGATGCTCTGTGAAGATTTATTGATTATTATTTATATCTTTTCTCTTAAATCTTCATCTCTTTATCTGCCTTTTGTCATCTCGCTGATTAGATTTTTTTTCCTGTCATGGATCGAAACCCTCATGAAATTCAACTTTTTGTTTTTATTTTTTATTTCTAAAAAATATGGTCTGGTGGACCAGTCTCCTGCCCGAGAGACCAAACCCGGTCTGGTGTGCCATCGGGTTCCTTCCAGACCAGACCAGACTTCGGATAGTAAGTTTCAACCTGGGGTAATTTTAGACCAGACCTCGGGTTTATGATAAACCCGGTCTAACCCGGTATTTGTGCAGCCCTAGACTATAATATACATATTGAAAAAAAAGGGGGGGAGTTGTAGTGCGTCCATTCATCACGTGAGGGATATATTTAAATACTCCTTGCATCGCATTAATAGCTATTAGGGTTCAGAAAGCCCCATCATCTCCCTTTCCCTTTCCATTCAGCGGCAAGATTATTATTCCAGCTCTAGAGTCTATCTTTGGGATCATTTATGTAATCAAAATTAATCATTTTCAATTAACTTTCTTCATAAAAGGTTTTCTGAATAATTTTCTCTTTTCAATAGTAGTAATATGATATTGATTAAATAAAATTGTAGGATCCGAATATTGGACAAAAATTGAATTTTAGCCATAACTGTCTAATGAAGGGTAGATAGGGATTAATTGTTAATTCTTTCTTATTTGGATTTGTTATTTGACTGTCATTGGAATTTAAAAATAAATATTTGATTTAAGCATGTTATAACTTCTTCTATATAGAGTGCTTCCACCTTTTAGACTTGTGTTGAAGAATTTATCAGTGTTATTCAATGTATTATGGGAGTTGTGATCAACTTTAAATATTGAATAAAATGAGGATCTATAATTTAACAAATTCTATGTTTGAAACACTGAACTATAAATTGTAGATTCTATGTAATTGAAGTAAATTTGTGTTTTAATTGAATTGTGAGTTGAGGGGAATAATTAAATTAAAGTTAAATTAAATAGTTGAGAGCATATTGAGGAGTATGGATCTTAAATAATTATTACAAGAATTTAAATGAATATGATCAAGTATTCAAGTTAGTTATTTAACTTATATATATTAAATTTGTATCTACATCATTGTGTAGATTGATTTGAGTGTGGTTGGCCCTTTTGTGACTTCAGCTTACAAGTATTTTGGAGTTGAGGTAACCATAGTTAATTCATTTTATATGCTTGCATGGATTGTAAGGTATTCTCAATACTTTAGTTATTTATTGTGAATACTATCTCTATATTTATGTATTCAATCTCAGTGAAGTGGGGAGTATTTTGAAAGAATACATTTTTGCTTAAAGATATACAAGTGATGAACTATTTATAACTTATCCTCAATTGGAATAAATTGTGAATTTATGTATTTGTGGGAGATTGGAATATTAGGTGGTATTGAAGTAGTTGGGTCGATCTTGTGATGATTGGACTTATGTTATATCCGTGGTTGCCTTCACTACTAATCGTAGTGAATGGCTTTAATGTGACTCAAACCTAGGTAGGGAGTCAACCAAGACCCAGGTGGGAGACCAACTTAGACCTAGGTGGGAAGCTAGACCCACTTTGATTCTAGACCCAGGAGGGAGAACGAAGGGGGACTGATTGGATTAATGTTGTTGCTTGACCTTGTCCGGGTTGCTCAATGCATAAAGCCTGACCACATCATGGAGTGATATGGAGGAGTAGGATGGAGGGATCACTTGTGTAATATAATTGTATTGGATGGGAAACATTAATTTTGTTTGAGTATTACATATTAGCACTGCCTCACTGACTTATAATCCTGTATAATATATTCTATGAATTGATTATTGGTTACCGGGACTTCATGTCTCACCCTATCAATGTTTACCATTTTCAGGAGAGGAATTGTAACACCCTTCAGTTACGTAACCTATTGCACATTCGGAAGCATTATCGTTCAGGCGAATAAATAAATAAAGCCTATAAATTAAAAACTTTCATCTTGACCATCGGCTTACTATTCATTTGGTATTTTCAGATTTTCAGTCCAAATTTGAAAAATCATAACTAATTCTAGAAAAATTGTATGAGAGGGCTCTAAAATTCTTTTGAAAGATCTTGCAGTCCTTTACATGAAAAAAATATGATCTTGGCCATAAAATATGGCAGTTAATACAGTTTATTAAATTACTAAACCCTCTTTGATTTACTAACACACCTTGCGCCTCAAATCCAAAAATTCATAACTTAATTTATAGAGCTTCAATTAACCTCATTTAGCATTTAATGGAAAGCCCCATGTGTCTACTTCATCCATAAAAATTATCAGGAGCAGTAGAGATCATTTACTCTACTTTAACAAATCAAATAGTAGTCATACTTTGAAAACCGCTCAACCTGGATGGTCATGATTATGCATCTTAAAATCATACTTTCAAGGCCATACTTAGGTATACAATCACTTATCATTCATCAATATACATCATATGTACATGCCAAGGCCTCATGTTAAATTTACACAACTTATAAAAATTGATATACATTTAATAACTTACAGCAAAATAATGATATAGAAGCTTATCTCTCTTGTTTGACTTACCCTTTGTCTCTTACATTCACTTTTCTCTTGGAAGCTTGTAACCTAGCATGATTAGTTATTAATGGGTGAGATTCACAGAATCCCAGTAGCAAACAATTACCATTCAAACAATCAAGTTATACTTCCATCATTTATTAAATAAGACGTGGCATTACCAAGGCTTACATGTACCAAGAACATGCACTTAAAATATAGAATTGTCGATCATAGCCATGAAACAATTCAAACAGTTATTCAACATGTTCAAGATAAAATAACTATTCAACTCATGTAAAGTTAGGAAGCATAACAAAATATAAACACAACTTAAATGTAAGAATGTGTAAAGTTGCTACCTTTAAGCTTTATTAGCTTTCTCTTGCTTTTCTTTTCTTCCCATACCAGGAGCTTCATTAGCCAAGCTTCTATTCTCACTTCCATTTTACCTTTTTTGGATTTCCTTCTTCCCCATTTTTCCTGATGGGCTTGGGCAAGTCGAATCCTAGATATTGTATATACATATAAAAATATATCAATTATATGTATAAAATATTTTTGATAGAATTTAAATCTCACTTCCCTTTTGAAATTGAGTTCCCACTTTATTTCTTATTAGGGAACTCTTTTCGTTGAAATATTTTTCATGAAAGTCTATAGAAAGAAAGACCTCTACTCAATTAGGAATTCTTTTCATATTCAAATACTTACTGTTTAAGAACAAAATCTTAGTTCATAATCCAAACTCCAGTTTCACAAAGCATATAAATATTCACGCAGCCACTCACACGCATAGCGAGGGAGACAATGCTTAAATTCACTTGATACCACAAGCTGATCCTCAATTCCATTTCCAACACACAATAAGAAACCCATATATGGTTCTCAGACCCAAAACTCAATCACCAAAAATCTGAAATTTAACACCATGAAGATTTCAAAATACGGTTCTCAGCTCAGCTTGAAAGTTTGCTTATGCCTAAAAGGTTTGACTTCATTTATCACCCAAATTCCAGATTTCAAGTGCACACACATATATATACATACACTGACATGCATACATTTATATATTTTTCCAGATTTCCAACACTTGTTCCATATTTCAAATGCATATATATTTGTTCCCTTTCTCCAACTCTTGTTCCAGATTTCACATGCTCATACATGTATATCATTCTCAAATTTTTAACGTACATGAGTTGAATAATAACAGTTATAATATCCCATTTAACATTTCATGCTTTAGCCTCAAATTACTAGGAACCTGAGAACCATTTTAAAAACCACGCTTTCCCTTGTTCTTCGGTTCCTCAATGCCAAAGAGAAAAAAAATAATGCATGCACTCCAATACAACAACTCAGATGTTCAGTTAGCTTCTTATTAATCATTAAACTACTTAAACTTCATTCTTTCACCTCAGATCACCAAGAATCCGAGACCCCTGTCTCTACTCCAACAAAACTCAACAGTAAATCAAAATGTATTCACCC
This sequence comes from Vachellia collinsii, assembly GCA_006871305.1. Lineage (NCBI taxonomy): Eukaryota > Viridiplantae > Streptophyta > Magnoliopsida > Fabales > Fabaceae > Vachellia > Vachellia collinsii. Next base: position 4,478 of record QFDD01009872.1, read on the forward strand.
TTAAAGCTTCTCTAAACTCAAAATCAGTTGCTCTTAAGGATTATTTGCAGATAATCTCAATTTATTATCCCAAGATCGCATACACAGTGAACACATACATACAGAACTCAGCTTGGATGAAGAACAACACGCATGGATCCAATCAACCCATAGAGCTCAAATCTTACACGTACAATGAGATTAATTAGTGAGATTCATCCCATTACCTCTAATTTCTTGACTTTTGTTAAGCTCAACACCCATTCCAAAATAGATTCAGTGATGGAGACAAAGGATCAAAGCTCACCTAAGTTGAGATTCCTCGATTGCATGAGTTTTCCATCCATTTCTCTTCTGACTTCCACTGCCATGATGGCAAGATCGCTATTGCTCTCTCTCGCTCTCGTTGTCTCTCTGCTATCTTGCTCCATGGAAAATAGGAGGATATGAAGATGATGATGATAATGCATGGGGGGAAAGGGATTTAATGGTTCAGCCACGTGTGTGGCATGTGAGATGGCTTTTTTTTTGTTTTCCCTTCAATAATCCAAAAATGCCATCAAGTACTCCAATGTGTAACTTTCTTCCTAAAGTTTGACTTTCATGTAAAATAATTATTCTAATAAGTTTTGGGCAATTTCACTTTTTTTATTCTAATTTTCTTAAAATACTTTTGGCCCAAAAATTTACTCATACTTGTTCAAAATATTGTAATTGGCTTCCCAAAGCTTAAATTACATTTCATAATACATTAGCCAAAATTTGACATGTTACAATTCTCCCCTCATTAAATAAATTTCGTCCTCAAAATTTAGATCATACCATATTCCATAAACTCAAGATATCTCTTCTTCATCTCTTCCTTGACTTCCCATGTCACTTCCTAAGCTTATAATTCTTTCAGTACCACTTTCACAAAAGGTAAGCCTTTACTTTCAGGTTGCTTTTCTTGCCGGTCAATAACTTTTACTAGCACAGTCTCAATGGTTAAATTAGCCCTCACTTTTATTTTTTCAAGCTCAATAATGTGTCTAGGATCGGGTTGATACTTTTCAACCAAGAGAGATGAAAGATATTGTGCCATCGACTCAGGTATGGTGTCAGAGCTATCTAATAAGCCACTGGCCTGATTTTTGCCAGAATCTCAAATGGATGAATATATTTAAGACTTAATTTCTCCGTCTTTATTGATCGTTCGATAACCATAGTTGGTGAGATCTTTAGAAACACATGATCTTCAACTTCAAATTCCAATGGTTGTCTCCTATTACTAGTATAACTCTTTTGTTGATTCTGGGTAGTTATGAGCCTCTTCCTTATTAACTTGATTTGTTCAAAAGTTTGGTCAACAAAATCTAGACCATAAATTTATCTTTTGGTGAACTTTGTTCAACGGAGTGGAGATCCATATTTCTTTTCATACAAAGCTTTGAATGGTGCCATTTGTATGCTTGTGTGATAATTGCTGTTATATGCAAACTCAACAAGCGATAGCGGCTGTTCCCAGATCTTTTTGAAATCCAGAATGCAAGCTCTCCCGCAAATCTTTGAGAGTTTACTTTTTTTTTGTTTAACCATCTGTTTGAGGTTAAAATTCTATGCTAAACCTCAATTGATTACCCATAGCATTCTGTAGAGCTCTTCAAAATCTTGAGGTGAAGCGAGGGTCTCTGTTTGGTATCACGTTATTCAACACTCCATGAAGTCTTACCACTTCTTTAATATAGATATGAGCCAACCTCTTTGGCTTTGATAGCTATGAAATGGGCAAATTTCATCAACCTATCTATCACTACACATATAGCATCATGTTGATTCGTGGTTTTAGGTAAACCAACATCAAAATCCATAGTCAAACTTTATCATTTCCATTCTGGACTCTTAATTAAAGGTAAAGAATCAGACTACTTCTTATGCTCAATCTTCAATTTTTGATAAATAAGGCAATGAGCCACATATTTCATAACATCTGATTTCATTTTTGGCCACCAGTATGATGCTTTTAGACTATGATAGATTTTTCATCATACTAGGATGCAGAATGTATCTAGTCTTATGGGCTTTACCTAAGATTCGTCTTCTCAGATTGACTTCTAGTGGCACATAAATCCTCTTTTTAAAATGGATTAAACCACTTGACAAGAGATCATAATCTGGCATTTCACCATTTTAAATCTTAGCTCTGTTCACTTGTGGCCATCTATCATTTCCCTAAGCTCATTCAATCTCATCTCTCATGTCACTTTCTAGTCCAAAAACATAGCCATCTTCAATCAGTATGCTACTAGATAGATTCATATTCATGAAATGTTCTAACATTTCCTACTCTAATCATCATGACCGCCACTTGCATCGATTTACATTTTCGTGCATCAGCTACTACATTTTCTTTTCACAAATGGTGTTTGATTTTTTTCAATCACATCTTTTCATTGATTCATCCACCGAAATTGTCACATATTCAAGTCTGATTGATCCTGCATGTATTTTAAGCTCTTGTGGTAGCAGTACAATTCAACTATCACCACATATAAATATGCTTGTCATATCTTCAAAGTGAATGCAACTGTCACAATTCCAAGTCATGAGTAGGGTAGTTTGCCCCTATGAGGTTTTACTGGCGAAAGGCATAAGCCACAACTCTGCTCTGCTGTATCAATCTACATACCAACCCATGCTTCCTAGCATCACTATGAGCCATAAATGGCAGGTTGGGGTACGGGACAATCACTTAATGGCGTAGATGTAAGCCTCTTTCAATTTCTAGAAATTATGTTCGCATTAATCATCAATGCAAACAATTGATTATTTCATGTAAGCTTTGTCAATGGCAAGGCAATCTATGAATAGTTTTACATGAATTTTCGATAGTAAATGGATAAACCAAGAAAATTTATCTTAGTAATAGTTTATGGTCTCTCTCAATTCAGTACTGCTTCCACCTTGCTAGGATCTACATTAACCCCATCTCAGGAGACAACATGGCCCAGAAATTTAACTTCTGCAATCTTTCTCTCTCTAGTCTTTCGCTATATCAATACTAGGTTTCCTTTTTACCTTTACCTAATCTTTCTTGTCTTTTCTAGCTCTCACTAGCATTTCTTTCAACTCACACTTAAGTCCTTCTCTTGACACTTAATGAGTTCATACAATGCCTAGGGCTCTTTCCACTTTTCTTATATTCCTATCTCATACTTAGCTAGCCTGACTGTAATTCATTCAGGACTTATAGCTTTGCACTTTACTTACTTTCTCTTAAATGGAATAAGCTCATCCTAATTAACAGTTAGGCTATCCAAAGAAATAGTCAAGGGTACTCTCTCTATATTAGTTACCCAACTTGAGGAGGTTCATGTATTTTAAACCCATCCTTGGTTATTAATTTCCAGTACTGTACTCTTACTTATATGGCTCTATAGGTCTACTACGACCTTGAGATCTAACTGCGATCCCACTAACTTTTCTTCTGAATCTGTTATTCTCTATGAGCCATCTTAGATCTACTGCAACCATTTGGAATCAAGTGCGATTCCTCTGTACAATATTAAGAACTCTGGGAATTCTAAACCAAGAGATTGAGTTTGAAAATAATTAACCTCCACTTCGTTGGTAACAATATTGATAATTGCCCTAGACTATTCATAGAAGCCAACGCTGCCCTCTTAGGCCTTGCTTATTCCTCCTTATCACTTTAGAACTTTCTTTTCATTTCATACTTCTTAGGTCATCTCACCATTTCTATCAATGTGCATTACTAACTTTCTGAAATCATCGTTGTCATATTACCTTGACTCATAACTGTTATCATTCTCAGGCCACATTCCTTTTACTATACCTTTTGAACTTTCAGACCCTGATCTATTTCTTTAGCCAATTCATTTACTATCTTTTCTATGCCAACCTACTGCATCTCAAGATTTAACAATCCTTACTGTTTTTGATTATCGTTGTAACATTGCAGAAAGAGGATTATCATCTCACATTCTTTTCTTCTTTCTTACTCTTGTAGTACCCAAATAACTTAAGGGATTTCACCCTTGTAATACTCCTAGCTCACTTTCTCTCTTTTGTTTTGGGGAAAGGTTTACTCCGCATGCCCTATTTTTACTGCTTTCTTTCTTGTGGGAAAATTAGGAAGCACACAATGGTTTCCCATTGGAGCATCTGTCCCACCTTATCCCTGTCTTCAGGGATTTGCTTTTCTCCCTGTCTATCAGGAAGTAGCTCACCTTTTGCTAGGGTGATCTTTCCCATGTTATCCCTATTTAAGAGGGAGTAAATTATCTTTTGCTAGGGCAATATTATTTTGGCATCAGAGGATCACCATCCAAACTTAGAGAGATACTTTATAATTAAGGCTTTTCTCTTGCCTACTTTCTATTGGGTACTTTCTCTTCTTATCATATCGCAACATACAATGTTGCAATTACGGAAATCTCTCGACTTTCTTAGTCTCTTAGCAGTGGCATCTAGTAATGACAACTTCATTTCTCTATTCCATAATTGGCTTGAGTATCACACATTTCTTTGATGCCTCAGGATGCAAACTAGTCCTAATCATATTACATATGGCATTTTTAAGTTCTTACTTTACAATTTCTTTGTGCAACATATCTTATCTTCCTTTATTTCTTATCATCTGTATCTTCATGACATATAATCTGGCTTTTCTTTTTGCAGCTCTTATGATCACTTAGTCATTCTATATCGTGGTTGCCCAACTTTTGCAATTTGCATATGCATAGATCCTTTAAATGATGGGAAATTGTGTCTATAAAAGTGGGTAATCTACTGCCGAACATTTCCATGTTCAGCTGCTGGTACAGTTTCTTGACCAGCTCTTATTAGCCGTTGGACTAGGGGCTATTACTTGTTAAGCAGTTCGCTGTAGCTACTACGGTTGCTGTTGCTATCGCAGAGTAGCTAAGAATGAAGTTACTGTTGTTACCGCTGCTTCAATCATAGCCTGTTTACCTTGCTTTTGGCAATCCCGTCACACCCTCAATTCTACAATCATTTCCCTCTTGTTCATTTAACCTTTGCAAAATTAATTGCATCTAGTCATTCCTCATTCACCTACTTGCTCATTTATCATATGACAATTATCCATACACTCAACATACCTCAATCCTTAATCTATTCCTGCTGAGAATGCACTATGACATGTTTGTTCAAACTAACAAGAGTGACCTAATTCTCATCATAATTTATACTTAGCTTGGATTGACCTTATCTCATCGATGTTTTCTCTCTGGCCAATCTAAATGAAATCATTGTCCACCCAAAGAATTACTGCATTTCTAACTTTCTGGTAATGTGCTCTGGAACATACTTAAGTACACCTCCACTACACTTAAAATATCTTAGTCTCAAGTAACTAGGTATTAGACTAGGGACTTTTTAGCTAGACCTTCTCACTCCAATCATCATGTAAAATAATTTATAAAATCACTACACTAGAGCCAATTTCGAGGGGACAAAATCCCCCAGCCTTCCTCCGAATTTTCTTAACTTCCTGAATTGGATACTGCTTAACTTTGACAGTTACAGGTTCTAACCAATCCTTACTTTATACAGAAATTTCCTCCCAGAGTAGCCACCCTATCCAGAGTCCAAAATCTCTTTCTCTAATTGATTACTGGCTCAGTGTAGCTACTATGATGGAATAAACCTTAACTGGCACTTGTCCAGACTTACCAATCTCTTTCTCTAAAGAGAAATGGTTATATGCTAAGCTTAGTAGATGCGAGTTCTGGTTGACTGAAGTAAGATTCCTAGGGCATGTCATCTCTCTAGAAAGGTATCAGTTGACCCTAGCAAGGTTGAAGTTGTGCTAAGATAGGAGAGGCCCAATACAGTCATAGAAGTTCACAGTTTTCTAGGTTTGGCAGGGTATTGCCATAGATTTATATAGAATTTCTCTCAAATTGCCTTACCGCTAAACAAGCTCACTAGAAAGAATGAGATGTTTAGGTGGGATGAGAAGTGTGAGGCAAGTTTCCAAGCATTGAAGAGAAGGCTAACCATGACACCAGTGTTGATAATTATTGATCCAAAGTAGGCTTAGACAATTTATAGTGATGCTAGTAAGCATGGATTAGGGTGTGTGCTAATGCAGCAAGGCAGAGTGGTAGCATATGCCTCCAGGCAGTTGAAGCCTCTTGAGCAGAAATATCCCACTCATGACTTAGAGCTGACAGCCATAGTATATGCTCTAAAGATATGGAGGCACTACTTGTACGGAGCAACTATCGAGCTTTACTATAACCATAAGAGTTTCAAGTATCTAAAAGATCAGAGAGAGCTAAACTTGAGACAATGAAGGTGGATGGAGTTGCTCAAGTATTTCAACTACCAGATCAAGTACCATATAGGGAAAGTGAATGTGGTAGCAAATATGATAGTTATGAGGAATGGGATGAGGTTAGTAGAAACCTTCTAAGATATGAGTCTGATGAGACAATTTCATATAAGAGCAAAAAATTTTGGCACTACTAGATTATCAATTCCATAGAGGAACAAAACATAGAGGCACAGTTACAGGATGAGTTTGAGCAGCATATAGAGGCTTTAATGAGCTAAAGAGGGGCAAAAGAGTTCAAGAAGACCCCTGAAGGAATAATTAAATTTTGGGAAAGATATTATATCCCTCCAAAGCCTACCTTGAGACAACAGTTACTAGATGAGGCCCATAAAAGTATATATACTATCCATCCGGGTATGACCAAGATGTATCATGTGCTGAAGAAGTCTTTTTGGTGGCCTAGAATGACGTGCAACATAACCAAGTATGTACCAAGATGCTTGACTTACCAGAAGGTCAAGATTGAACATTAGAAGCCACCAGGAGGTTTGTATGTTAGGATTGGATTTGACCAAGAGGGGGGGTGAATTGGTCTCAATAAAATTTTTGCAATCGGTGAAATGTAGAACAGAGTAAGAAGGAAAACGACACAGAGATTTATCCTGGTTCGGTCCACTTGACCTACGTCCAGTCCTCAGATTCCTCTGAGCTTTTATCAATCCACTAATCTTAAAAAGATTACAACCAATCACAAGAAGGACTCTCCCCCTTCTTAACTCAATCTAATCCCCAGACACTTTTGCTCGTGTCTAAACCAATTCAAGGTTCTCCGACCTTGACCAACTCTCTCAAAAAATAAATGAACAAGTATATTCTCCTTTTTGAGAATTTAATGATGAACACTGAAGCTCTTTAATAAGAGTATGAAAACAGAGTATGAACGTGAAGCGTAATAAATTCGAAATCTTGTATATATGCGTTCTCTGTCTTCCGGTGACTTGAATGAATCTCTTTTATAGGTGAGAAGTATTAAATGTCCGTTAG
>QFDD01009873.1:0-11789 GCA_006871305.1 Vachellia collinsii
ATCATTCCCGAGTCCTGACCCTTTTTCCCCTTGATACTTCCCATTTGGTTGGTGCGGTTGTATATTTGATGTATAGAATATTGTGCTTGGCATGTTTAACTGGCAATCTTGATTTGACACTGTTTTCTTTCTTGCAACAAAATGAAGGCAAGGTCGTTGGAGCTTGAAACTTTGGTTCAAGATGCAAAATCCTTAACTAAATTCCTTCATGATTGCTGCAAGTTGGAGGATGATCAGAACAGTGCTGATTCTATAACACTAGTTCATGATTATTTGAAAAAGCGAATGTCTCGTAAGCTTATATCCCAAATTCTGCAGGTATTTCTGCTTTTCACATGGTTCTCTTGTACATATATTGAATTATCCTTTGCTCAGACGTTATCTTCATTGTTATCCTTTTGTTAGGTTTGGGAAATTCACAATTTTGAGCATAAGGGTGCTTGTTACGAAATTCTTCTCAACTATGGTGGTTGCATTATCCAGAGGTTAAATGTTGATCTAATTCCTTATGTAACTATTTATGGTTGGAGTTTTTGTATATAACTAATTATAAAACTTAATGTACTTGTGTCTTTTTATGGCATGTAGGTTAACAATACATACTGATTCACCAACAATAATAATCTCCAACAAATTGAATGATCAAACTATTTTGAAGGTAATTTTGGTAGCAATTAATTTTATTCCATCACTCATACTTTTATTGTTTTAATTTTTTTTTTTTTTTCTAGACCTTTCCAAACATGGATGCTTTGGCAGCATTTGTGTTTGCGTTAAATCCTGATACCACTAGGAAATGCAATGGTTCAAGACGTTTGGCTCAAGAGACCCAGGTAATCATCACTAATTCTCGTGTTGCATTGGATTTAATTAATGTTAATTTCTTTTCTGAAGGATTTTTATAAGGTAGTAGTTGTGATTATTGATTGAATGTTATTATTAATAATAAGAATTAATATAATATGATTTATAATGACAAGAACAAGCTACAATTAAAACTTTCATTCACGAACCTTCTTTATCACAGTCAAAGGTGCTGGCCTTAGAGTATAAGGCACTCAGGCAAGTGCTAAACAGGTCTAGCATCTCTCGCACACATCATGAGATGCTGCCTTGTGTGAAGTGCCAAGAGGCGTGTGCCGTTTTTTCCTTTTACCTTGCTAAAGGCATAAGCCTTAGGCACCTTACTCATGGGAGTCTTTGATACAAAAGGTTCTTCGATTTCTCCTTGAATCTATTAAAAGCATTCCTTTGAAGATACCATTTGTATGATGCCACAAATAGGGGAGAAAACATTAGTTTCCCGGGGTATTATTGAAGACAAATTATCCTCTAAAAATATATATCCTCCTTTATCTGGAAAAGGTTGGTTAATTTCTTTTGCAATATTACTGCATTACAGCCTCAAAATTAGCAAGTATCAAATAATTGTTTCTGACATGATATTCTATGTAGATAACAAGTTCGCTTCTGTGCAATTTGCTTGATGTGATTGAGGAGGTTCAGTTAGCTCGCATAGAGATCAGAAATTTGGTGCAAGTGAAATTCTATTCTGGATCAGGTGAAAATTTTCTCGTGACTTTCGTGAATATTACCGTTTGAGCTCAGTAGTTAGTTTGGATGATTAAAGTTTTGTATTGATTCTAAATTCTGAAATACAATTCAAACCAACCCAAAGACTATATACAGGAAAAGAATCAAAGAGTTGCTACAAACAATTCCAAAAATTTCTGTCAACAATAACAAGATTTTCTCTAATAAAATTTGATAAGATAATAGTAAAAATGCCGCCTTGGACCCATTCATCAGCAATCCTGAAATACAAGGATTTCCATGCTCCCCCCAGGTTGGATCAGAAATGTTAATAATGTCCATTTTACCAAGGATCCTTTGAATGTACGAAGTGGTAAGCCCTTTGTGAGGAGATTAGCCGTTTGTTCCTTTGTGGGAATACATGTCATGCACACAATTCCTTCCACTATTCCTTTGATGAAGTGTTTGTAAACTCCCTGTGTTTTGTTCAATCATGTTGCACCAGGTTGAGAAATATATTAATTTCTGCTTTCTGTCACAATATACTTTGATTTGAACTTTTGCACTAACTTGTAATTCTTCAAACGGTTTCTTTGAGCCCTAACACTTCACATATCCCTTGAGTCAATGCTCCGAATTTTTCTTCCGTGCTACTTGCCTCCACACTTTTTACCTTACTTCTCCATGCCATTAGGTTTACTTGTACAAAAGTTTAATATCCACCGATTGGTCTTCTATCATTTACTGAACCAGCCTAATTGTTACTGTTATAAACTACTTGAGCTCATTGTCCCTTTTAAAACAAGAGACATGTGCCTCCTTTGGTGAATGCATATATTGAGTAACAACACTCATTTTTAAATTTATGGGCTTTCATGTTTTTCTTTGGTACTGCTATTGTAATTCAGCTTAATTTCTCATGGTTATATCATTCATTTTGCTTTTATTATTTGTATTTTTGTTTTCCTGATAAATTCTAAATTAGAGAAGGTAGAATCAATGGGGATCATGAGCTTTTAGTATATACTCAATGAAGGTAAACTCTTTTGGTATGGGAATAATATTAATTCAATTACAAATATGAAACTTAATGGATTTGAATTTTAAATTCAATTGCCTTTGGGTTGTTAGCTTCAGTTTTTTTCCTTAATATTAATTTTTGTAAATTAATTATTCAATTAAAAAATATGTGAATTGTTTGCTCGTAAAGTTTCTCAAGGACTTGCAAGTATTTTAAACTTGGCAATAGCATTCCCATTTGAGTTTTGAACTTGAGATAGCTCTGGTGCTTGAGGTCTTGCATAATCTTACCTGCGAATCAGATTGGACTGCCCATATGAACTATTAATTATGAATTTGTTACTGTCTAACTATTATTGCGAAATTTTTCTAATTACCCTATTCTGACTTTGAGTCACTTGGTTTGTAAATACAAACTCTGAAGTTTCTTTTAATGTTTGTTGAATTTGCAGTTGGCCAGCTTGAGTTGCTGCTTTCTTTCATTGACTTTAATACTGGCAGAAAGTTTAAAGTGGTTTTTGATATGACCTGCTTGAAATGGTAAGGTCTCTTTCAAGGGTCAGGGTCGTCTTCATTTTGACTTTAGCTGATCCTACGGCGCTTATTCTGTTTTTTTTAATTATTTTTATTTAAAGAGAGAAAATTTGGGTATTTAAGCTCATATACTTAGATACTGTTTACTTTAAGATATGTGCATTTTTTTTTTTTCAAATTCATGACTTACTCTATAACTAATTCTTGTTATTGGCATATAGAGATTCATTCAAAAAATGTTTTAGCCAAACTAGCTGAACTGACTATTTTTAATTAAAAAAAAGTTATTTTGAGTATGGTATATGTTCAGAAAAAAAAGGAGTATGTAGAGATTCAGTACGTTATGCCATGATGAAAAACAAATACAGTATGTGGCAGGAAATGTCATGGTTTAACTAATTTACGTATGTACTTTTGATATATCCGCGAATTTTAAATTAAGAATTGAGCAAATATGATGTGCTTTATTTTTATAAATTAATATATAAATACAAATTTATACAAAGTAATCATAATATTCATGAAATGATATTATATAAAGTTATATATTGAAAAAGAGAAGCCGATCTGATTCTATTACTCTGGTACAAAACGGGAATCCGGTTCAATTGCTAGACATGGAACAATTCTGGGCGGGTTAGTTTGTCGGATAACTGTTTGAAACGTTTTTAGGTTACTTAATTTTTCACCCTGCTATCTCTTGCTGTGCTTGCCTTCATCAAGCCAAAGAGTTAATGCTCAAACTCACCACTATATGTTTTTCCGGATCAGCTTTCATTGTGCAATAAACAACTCTGACTGATTTCACTTCTGATTTCTGAGCAGTGGGGTCTATCCAATGGAAATTGTTCCATCTCATGTATATGATATTGCTGCTTTTGGGGAACAAAAGTCACTTTCTGGGTCGCTTGAAGCTGATATAAGAACAGCAGCTGAGAGAGTGACAGTTGGTTATTCAAGAATCACGAGGCTTTGTAGGAGTATCTCCCAGGTAGTTCTGACTTTAGCTTCTAGCTCATGATCAACATCTTGTTGGATTTGTTTGTTATTTCTCTGATGGTAGATTTAGGTTCTTGCTTGATTGTATTGTATCTTGGCTTAGCATGTATATTATAGTATGCTGATTTGCGTTCACTAGGCTGATTCATATATAACAAGCGATATTATTAATTTGAGGCATGGACTGTCAATTTAAAATGTCCCAATGGCCTATTCTCTGAAGGTACACCCGCTTGCATCATTTAAAATGTATAATATCCTGCTGTAGCATGCAGAATTTTGTACATTTTGGTTTTTGAAAGATACTTGATTTATTTATCTAAACTTTCAATATTTTCCTGAAAAAATGATAGTTAAGGATCTTTAACTTATATGAATCGAACTCTCTGATCCTTAATATAAGTTACTTAACTAATTTTGGTAGATTAAAGAAATGAAATTAATTAATTAATTTGAAGTTTGAACAAATATGATACGTTCTTCCTAAAATATTAATGTGTGTACATAGCATTAGATTATATATCAGTTTGTAAATTAGGTAAATTAATTTGGGGAAGAAAATAAATATATGAGACGATGGATTAAGGTTTTTATACTTAGGACCTAATTCAACCTCACAACTAGTTCTTATATGGTGAATCTGATTGAATATTTTAAGGACTAAAATTCTTTTCTGATATTTTCTACATGTTATAATGGTGTTTTATTCAAAAGGTAGTAACAAATCGTAAACTTTATAATATCATGTTTATGCAACTTTTGAGAATGCGACTGAGTAATACTAATAACTGGATGGAGTATGTATATACTGAAAAGTAGGGGAAAGCAAAACGGAACCGAAACTGAATATCGAACCGAATTTATTTTCAGTTTTTCTTTTCGGTTCAGTTATTTAAAAAAAATAGGTTAAAACTGAATTATATATAAAATATATTTTTATTTAATAAATTATTAAATATTATTATATTTATATATTTAATAAACAATAAATTAGTAAATATTATTATTATATATATAGCTTTTATATTGTATAAATTATTACAACATATTTAGAAATTATTATGTTAGTAAATTATTAAATATTATAGTTATTTATTAAATGTTATATTTCGGTTAATTGAATAACCGAACCGAAATATTTCTGTTAATTCAATTTCGGTTATTTCAATTAATTGGTTTCGGTTCGGTAATAATAATTTATTTAATTCAGTTTTTTCAGTTTTTATCGAAAATCAAATGCTCCCAAAAGTCATTGTACCGTTAAGGTTGAGTTGTAATTTTAAAAACAAAAATTAGTTTTCGCTCTTTATTATTGATCTCAATTTTTTAATTTGCTTCTGTAATGTAACTTTGTTATTGTCTTTATGATTTACATATATTTCAAGGTTATATCTAAAAATGTTGAATACTTAGATGATTGGCCCGTTTATTTAAACGTAACTAGTGATTTTCATATTGTCTAAAAAGGTAATTTCCTTTTAGAGATTTTATGAACAGAAATAATGTCCAAAACCCTAGATCATGATTAATTTTAAAAACTTCAACAGATAATTTAAGACTTTTCGAAAGCAATGTTTTTTAATTAGGAGTAATTTTTACCAATTAAAAAAAAAGTTGAACCAATCAAGAGATGCGTTTAGTTGAAGATGTTAGTTCTTTAATATGAAGAATCAAGGTTTAAATACAATATCTTGAATAGAATTACTTTCAATAACAAAATACTTGTATTTAGTAAAAAAAAAAAGAATTAATTCTACGCGATGACATGTAAAGCTGAATTGGGTAAGAAGCTGAAAGTATTATCAATTTGGAAAAGTTCATTTCTCCTAATTGTTTGATGCGATAGAGAGTATTTTAGGGGGATTAAACATGTAGAATCCGTGAGCATCTCTTTAAAAAAAATTATAAATAATAAAAACAAGGCATTCTGCATACTGCCTTGGTCCTTACATATTTTATCTTATTCACTATTTATGGCCACTTGTCTACTTGTGACGAAACTTTTAGAGGCATATATCAAGAAGTTGGCAAATTATTACAAACCATGAAAAATTCATTCAATATTTGAGAAACTAACTTGAAATTGTGTCATTCTATACTAAGTACCTCAAAGCATTGCAAAGCTTTTATGTGGCAATCAACATCGGTATTAAAGGGGTTTTGACCATTTAAACATGAAATTTTAAATTTAAATTTATATGAATGTAAAAGTTACTTTAAGAGAATCATTTCTAATTAGAGATAACAATGCTCAAATATAATTCAGATTGCACACTTTGTTATTATAACACTGTTTTCTATTCAACTTGGCCATCACTCTTGCATGCGCTTTTCATATTCATTTTTCATTTCATGTATATCTTTTATATAAAAATTATTTGACGCTGATGAAGGACAGGAACCTCTTAATTAACATCCATCGCCGCAAGTTGGTAAAAGCCTAATTTCTTCCTCTTTATTATTTTTTTAAGATTGTTAATGATTGCATCCAATCAAAACAACTAGATTGATCTAAATAAATCAAAACCATGTCAAATAAAAAAAAATCAAAATACATGCTATATGTGTCGAAATAAAAACTATAACAATAAAAAAATCTAAATTCCACGCCATATGCTTAGAAATTGACTTTCAACGCAGTGAAAATTAAGAAATTTGCTATTAGTTTCATTAAAAAAAATAAAATTATATCATTTTGAATGAGTTAGAGGCAAGGTTGGAGGTTAGCCATAAGGAAAGGTTGGTGTGGAACGGCCGTTTTCCACTTTAATTAAAGTTTCAAATTTTTAGATATGATCTCTTTCTCTCAGATTTACTTTTTTTTACACATGGTTCAAGCTTGGATTTTCTTGTTTTTTAAATAAAAGAACTAAACGATATTAAGTAAAGTGAGAGCTTATGGGGTTCAAGTTTTTTATAGGTTAAACCAATTTTGGTCCATATAATTTACCCTAATTTAGGTTTTGATCTTTAAATTCATTCTATATAAAACTATTAGTCCATATAATTTTAAAAAATCCTTATATTTTTGACCAATTTTGTTTTTAGCCTCTATATTGTGGATAGATTTTGGTTCTAGTCCTTATAATTTTAATGAATTTTTGTTTTCGTATCTAAACTTAATGATATTAATTAATATCATTATACATCTAAGTCTTTATGAAACTATAAGGATTAAAACTATATGTTTAAAATTTCATATATCAAAACCAAGAAAAACAAAAATAAAAAATAAAAAAACAGAAAGAAGCTTAAAATTAGACGAGACATACAAAAATTGTTTACATGTTACTTTATCCTGTTATTAAACCATTTCACCCTAATTAACTAAGTCAGTGAGACATAAGTAAAATCAACAGTGTTAACATTGGATTTATGTCCTTTTAAAACTATAGAAACTAAACAGTTTTATACAAAATAAACTTGAGGGACTAAAACTATCATTTTTGAACTTTAGGGATCAAAACTCAAATCAAGATAAATTATAGAAATCAAAAGTAAATTTAACTCTTTTTATACACCAAAAGTTTTGATCAGGTGTGTTTGGCTCATCAGGACTAAAGTATAATTTAGATTTAAAAAGTGGTTCATACTAAGAATTGTCCATCAATAATGTCCTTATTGCAACAATTAGATCTAAACTCATGACCTTATGATTTGTAAGTAAACTTCTTACCTGCAAAACAAACTTTTATCACCTAAGAAACCAAAAGAGATGAATCAATTCTAATTGTAGTTATTAAAAATGTTTGCAATAGGTGGAAAACATCTTGGCGGACAATAGTTTGGAGAGCTCCTTTAGAGTGAGTGAGATGAATGAAGTTATTCTTATTGCAAAATATAGAGAAGGAATTCTCTATTTAAGTAAATAGCAAAGTGCACCATAGCAATTATATTTTAAAAGTGGGGTAATTTAGACAATGCCGTTAAGCCGTACAAACCGCCATTACTTTTTAAAACGTAAAAGAGTAGGACCCACAATAATAAAAAAAAGTAACGGCAGTTTGTATAGCTTAACGGCATTGTCAAAATTGCCCTACTGTTAAAACATAATGGTTATTTTTGCACCATCCAAATTGCACATAAGCGAACACTTGTTTACCAAATTTGCACATTTACCCCATTATTACTTGGTATCAAGTTAAAAAAAATTGGACCAAATACTGCAATGATTAAGATAGTGGTTTAAAACTTAATGGGTTGAATCACGGTTAACTTAGGGTCCAACTGGTTGATCTAATTCATAATAATTTAATAGAAGAAATTATATTTTATGTTATAAATATTAATTGATTAAGTATTGAATGATATCTTACTTTATGCATATTTTAAATTTTGAGAGTCTAATTAAATATTAATGATGGAAAATAATTGGCCTAAAATGAATCACTTTTATTTTATCTCCTCTTAAGTAAAGTAAATTTGTGTAAATAGGAATTAAGGAATTAAATAGTAGTTCTGTTATTTTTTTTTAATTAAGGAGGGTCCATGCTCATCACGAGACACAAACAAAACCCTAACCACTTACTCACCCTCCATCAAATTTTGCTTTCACAACTGTTATACTAATATATATCTTTCTAAGTCTGAATCAACTCCATTAGCATATCTAACAACAACAAAAAAATTGGATTAGACACTGAAATGATTAAGACAATGATTTAAGGATTAATAGGTTAAATTGGGGTCAACTTAAAGTTAAATCGGTTGATCTAATTTAAAATAATTTAATTTAATAAATTATATTTTATGTTATAAATATTAATTGATTCAATCTTGTATAATATCTTACTTTATGCCTATTTTAAATTATGAGAATCTAATTAAATATTAATGATGGAAAATAATTGGGCTAAAATGAATTACTTTTATTTTATCTCCTCTTAAGTAAAGTCAATTTGTGTAAATAGGAATTAGGGAATTAAATGGTAGTTCTGTTATTTTTAAAAAAAAAATTAAGGAGGGTCCAAGCCCATCATGAGACATAAACAAAACCCTAACCACTTACTTGCCCTCCATCAAATTTTGCTTTCACAACCATTATACTAATATGTCTTCCCAAATCTGAATGAACTCCATTAGCATATCTGACAACAACTAAAGGACAATTTCATCTCTATCTTCTTCCACCTCATAATGGAGACCTTGGTCATTATCGATGTCATCTCCATCCTGCCTTCTTTAGATCTGACAACCTTCATCAACCAGCCTCTGTCAACATCACTCTTTGTCTCCATCTCTCTTTCTCTTCTTCTATCATCGTCTACCTCTTCCATAATAACTCAAAACTTCCATCTTCGATTCCATTTTTGTTGTGGTTTTTGGCTTTCAAATTTTCTTAGAATCATATCGGGTGACATGTTTGACATTGAAGCTTGACTGGGTTGTTACTGGTTAAAGCCGGTCTAGGTCAGTTCACACTGGTTCAACTACTTCCAGTTTTAATAGGTGAGCCAGACTTGGCCAATGGCCGATTCATTGGTACTGGGAGGTTTAGTCCGAGTTTTTGAACACCATTTGATACTCATATTTTCCATAAGAATTATTGCATTGGCAAGTCATGGCAACGAATTATCAAATAATAGTAAGAATGCCTGAAGCGCTTTCATTTCATAATTACTTTCACTGATCCTAAATATATGAAATATTTGTTTAATTTAATTAGATTAACAACGTTAGTTATGTCAGTTAATGTAGCTTGTTTTTACTAAAACATCCTAATCTTCTTCCTTAGTTCCCCCTCCTCTCTTTTACTTGATTATTGTTGAAAGAGTGTCAACAGGGATAATATGGAAAAGATTGATAAGAATTAAAAATAAGTCATACATTTAAAATCAAGATTAACATTTCAATTAGATCATATATTAGGGACCAAGGAGTATAATGGTTCAGCAATCTCTATTTAGATGAACAGCAGAGTTGCCAGGAGCAAAGGAAATCGACGTGTTGATCTTCGAATCACTCCTAGGCTCTAGCCAGAGAGCTGAAAAAGAAACAGAGTTGTGACTTTCTTGAATGACTAAGTTGGAAGAATGGATTTTACCTTTTATTCCAAATTGTATTAATGAGAGTGATAATTCCTTTCATGTGCAGCCTGAAACCATCTCTGTGAAGATGGCCTGGGGAGGAGTATCCTTTAACCATTAAAAAAAACTGATGATACTTTGCTGACAAATTTTTTTGTTTCTGGCTCTTGCTAAGCACATGTATCTTTTTATTAGATGCAATAATGTTTAAGGCTCTATCAAATATTAAATATAAGTATCTCTTCTAGTAAGGATTCGAATTTTGATTCGTTATACTGTAAAGGATTAGCCTCTTGTGCTGAGGAGTTTTGATGAGACAGCAGCAAAACCATAGTGCTCTCTGTTACAAGGACATGAGATGAATAAATGTTACAGAGGTTCTCCTTGCTGGCAACCAAAATAGATAAGGGCTCGTTATAATCCAAATGATGCAAGAGCTTTCAGATAAGAAGTAATCGTTTACCTTGAAGCGAAATGGACAGTAAGAATTTCTAGAAAGCATCTGATCAAGTAGAGTTTATAGAATAATTGTGAAGATATCCTTTAAATCCATCTTTGATAGTGCAGGAACCTGAAGCATTACCATCTAAATGGAGTTTGATTAATTAGGGATTCTGGTATGTGAAATGGGTGTGTGTTCTTAAACTAGTGGAGCATTCCATTGTAAAGGTCTCCAATTAACTATCAGGAACATGCAATAATAGGAAAGGATTGAGGGGAGTGGAAGAACCACTACCCACTTTCCATTTGAGCTTACTAATTAAAGTTAAATTCAAGCATTGGACAACAATACCTCTTTGAGAAAAAAGTATCTCGAAAATTAATCTTTTAATTTCTCAATTTTTGATCTGGTTGGAACTTAGTCCCTAAACTTTAACTCGGTTTAACTTAATCTCTTTAGTTTTAATTCGGTTGTAACTCAATCACTGAACTTAAACTCACTGCAACTCAGTCCATATATTTTTAATTATTGTATAATTTAGTCCATATATTTTAAAAAATAAATTATATATATAATAAAAGGTCATGAACTAAATTATAAAATTGTTAAAACTATAGAGATTGAATTCCAGTAAGCTAAAGTTCAGGAACTCGGTTACAATCGAATTAAAATTACAG
Organism: Vachellia collinsii; assembly: GCA_006871305.1. Taxonomy (NCBI): domain Eukaryota; kingdom Viridiplantae; phylum Streptophyta; class Magnoliopsida; order Fabales; family Fabaceae; genus Vachellia; species Vachellia collinsii. Next base: position 11,232 of record QFDD01009873.1, read on the forward strand.
AAATTAAGTTACATCAAATCAAAATTTAAAAACTGAGTTAACAACTGAGTTAAAAATTGAAGAATAAAAAGACTAATTTTCCTTAACAACAAAAACAAAAAATGATACACTTAATAGATTATGTGACGGGCTTTTTAGGGCATTCCTTTCACTACTTCCCATATTCCATGTCAAGAACTTCAGAGAGATCAGAGAAGAAGAAGCATTAAACAGTAATGAACAGCAGATCAACGATGAGAGAGAGAGATATAGATCGACAATGAGGATGAAGAAGAACCATGTAGAGGGAGGTTTAAATTGTCATGATTTTAATAATAACAATGAAGCTATAAATCTTGAAATACCAATTCAAATTTTCTCCTTGGAAATCTAAAAATAATTAGCTTCCCTTTTGAAAAATCAATCTGACTAGTTGAAATAAAATATAAAAACACTTAAACTATATATCTTCTCTAGTAACCATCTGACTTGATCTTTTGCATAATCAAATAATCTTTTTTTAAGTTTTGTTATCATCAAAATAAGGCAATTGTGAAACATATATTTTGATTTTTTTTT
>QFDD01009874.1:0-12403 GCA_006871305.1 Vachellia collinsii
TTGATACAGCATAACTACATTTAAAGGGTCATTAAAATGGCTGTTTTTCAATGTTTACCTTGTTTAATTTTCATTTTAAAGTGAGAAAGATGAGAGAGTGTAGAATGATTTGCAAATATATATATATATATAGATAATTTGAATAAGGGTAAACTTATGAAACTTTATCAATTTAATGTATGTTTAATAACTTAACTGTCATTTTTTGATATATAAGAATTATTTAAAATAGATTTATAATAAAGATCAAAGTGATACATGAATTATTACTTAAAAAAACTCCATCAATGGGCTACCACAGTGAGGGCTTGTTTGAAACTGTTTTTGTTAAATATATACTTAGCAAGATAAAACCTTTCTATAATATTTATCTTATATATCATACATTTTATTTTTATTGAAAAGTTAAATTGAGGCTTCAAAACACCAACCCAAAAGCAAGATCTAGTATGAGGCTTTTTGACCCACAACCTATGAACAATAAAATTTATTACCCAGAAAGTACACTTTTGAAAAAATTTACCCATATGCTATGGTCAAACTCGTTCTTCAGGTGAATGGGTTTGAAATTGTACTGAACTCGTTTACCTGAAGAACGATCTCAGTACAATTTCCCCAAACTCATTAATTCTCCTAGTGAACGAGTTTGGGGAATTTTTTTTTTTATTATATCCTCCAAGTGAATGAGTTTGGAGGCACCCCCACACAATCTCCCACCCCCTACAATATTATTTTTAAATCCCTCCCACCATTTTAAAAAATTGTTATTATTTTTTAAATATATCCAAATTAGCCACTTATAAAAAATAAATCCCTAAATCCCTCTTCCAACCGAGAAAAAAAGTTATTATTTTTTAAATCTCTCCAAACTAGCCATTTAAAAAATAAATAAATCCCTATAAATTATTTTGATAAAAAGAAAAACATGAAAAATGAAAAACATTGCATTTATAATTTATACACTCTCTCATTTTTTAAATTAAAAAATGCCAATGAATAAACTTCAAATTGAAAAATCACTTCCTCAGTGATTTAATGTCCCATTCCTCTCTCATTAAATTTTCAACAATCTTATCAGCGCTTGAACAAGCTTTAATGTCATATTCTTTTATTCTCTCTACTTGATAATTGAAGATGAGATGATTTATTTTTTTTTCTAAAAGGATAGTTTGGAGAGATTTAAAAAATAATAACTTTTTTTTGGGTTGGGGGAGGGATGTAGGGATTTTTTTTTTCTAAAGAGTTAATTTGGCGAGATTTAAAAAATAATAACAAATTTTTTTAAATGAAGGGAGGGATTTAAAAATAATAACAAATTTTTTTAGGGGTGGAAGACTGTGTGGGAGGAATAAAAAAATTATTTCTCAAACTCGTTCAGTAGAGAACTTGTACTAAACTCGTTCTTCAGGTGAACGAGTTCAGTACAATTTCAAATTTCTAAGAAAAGTGTGGCCTAATGACAGCAAATATATTTTTTTAAAGGGTAAAAATGTGAATTCAGTGATGAATGCATTGGTATGATTAAAAAAACATTAAATCCTTATCTCCTAAGGGAAAACAATGAGAGCGACAAGATTGACTGTCGATGATGTGGCGAGAGACAGAATATAATACAGCACGTTTAAATTCATTGAAGTATATGTGGAGAGGCAGATTTCGTCATGCGAACCAATGGCTCACGTACAACGTTAAAGCTATAGGGGTAGTACATAGGATATGATCGCTGTACCCAGAAATTCTATTAGTTTTTTTTTATTATTGTCAGATCATGTATTATTAAAGTAAGTTTATCCCTTTTCCTATAGAATAAGGCTTTTTACGTAGCACCTGTTGTGTATGAATGTTAAATTATTTTGTCATCTTACCGTGGTACTTCCTGAAGAACATACAAGTTAATTGAATTATGATTGTACAATTGTACCTTCAATCCTTTATTTATTAGTGAATAAACTTTGTACTCCTAAGGTGAAGAGCTTATATTAAAGAAAAATAAAATTAAATAATTATTAAAATTTAAAATAGAGATAATAAAATTTATAATTTTTCTTGATTCCATTTAAAATATAGTAAAAGTGGCGGCCAAAGTAGTATATATGATCACTTTTTTGTTTAGTGTTGCGGTTGTTGGTAAGTGAAAGTGATGGGGTGGTTGGCCAACAAAAAACGTGTAAGTGACGGGACAAGCATTACATTAGCTCCAATTTAATTTGACTCATCGTCTTCGCGGTACGCATAAATATATTTTCAAATGAATGTACTATTTAATTCAAAGTTGCAAACTTGCGATTTGCAATCTCTATAAGAGACAAAACTTTTACGCTAATAACTGAAAAAGTACTTTTATAGAAATCGAGATAAAACTTCTCTCATATATTTATTTTGCATTGTGTAAAATCATTTAAAAAAATTATTCCCAAACATAAAAGTTTTTGATAAATGATGTGAAGGTACAGTGTGTGTAGGTGTGTAGCACGCCTAAAGTTAAGTTGAGACGTGTGATAATTGCATACCTCTCTGATTAAATTTATCTCCATCTCACATTTAATAATTGCTTCTCACATTATCGATTGATAATTTTAAATGGTCTCTTATAGTGGTATACTATACAGTACAGCCCTGAATATTAATAAAGGGATAGTAAAGCCGATGTATTTTTTTTTTCTAGTTTTGAGGGATATAATATTTGATTTTAATACAACGTTCTCTTCTTCATCAAGTTGAAGTATTAAATTAATTTTTTTTTGCTAAATACATTAATAATTTTTTTTTATATTGCAAGGAATGGCAGTTTTTGTCCTTAATGCAAAACATGTTATAGAGAAGTCGTTTTACATAAGACCTGAAAGAATTGATAAAGCACATTCTTGTTTCTATATATAATGTGGCCTTAGAACTTCAAACATGCATGAACCCAAAAAACCCAGTTCAGTGAATCCCTATTAGCGTGCAAATTTTTAAAAAAATTAAATTTATAAGAGATGTGTAGAAAGTAATATGTTCTATATGCTTGTAACTAGTCTACTGGGCCTTAAGCCCAATAAGTCCATTAACTCAATGTGCTTGTAGTATATATAATTTTATTCATGATAACAAGAGCATTATTCAGCTATCACTGCATTGATCAACATGGCATCAGAGCCATTGCTATGTGAAGCAAGAAATTGGGCCTGAGAATCAATAATCTAGCCCATAAAACAAAAACATACTTGGAGATAGACCAGAGTACCAGCTTGGGCCCAAGAACGGCAACCTTTACCCGGCTGTCTGTCCACTCACGCTTGTAGGGTCAATCGGCATATGAGTAGAGAGCTGTACGCCTCCTCTACGACTAACCACCCTTGCCCTAACCTTTTCTTTCATGTTCTCGTAGGGGATATCCACTGGGTTCGACTGTCATGGCTGCGAAGAAAGATGCAAGCACTGATGGCGGCCTTCCCTTCACCAGTCTATTGTACCTCCACCAGTCCGACATGCAGGGTGCTTTGCTTGTGACTCCAGTACTCACCGGCGAAGACAACTACATGATTTGGAGTAGAAATATGCAAATCGTGCTTCAAGGCAAACACAAGTTGGGTTTTGTGCTTGGTACCTGTAAGAGAGAAGCACAGGAGCCGAGGCTTTAAGAACAATGGGATCATTGCAATGGGGGCGTCCTATTGTGGCTCCTGAGCTCCATTTCAAAGAAATTGTCCACCGGCATTATCTACCACCAGCACGCGCACATGGTATGGAGTGACCTCAAAGAACGTTTTGACAAGATTTCAAGTTCCCGCATTTTCACTCTTCATCGGGAGATCTGTCTTCTCAGTCAATGTTCCTCCTCCATCTCTTCTTATTACACAAAACTTAAAGAACTCTGGGATGAGCAAGCATATTTGCTCCCACTATCGTCTTGCACTCGTGACACATCCAAAATCTATGCTGAATTTATGCAACAGAAGCAGTTGCAGTTTCTGATCGGTCTCAATGAGCAATATGGTGCCGCTCAAAGTCAAATTCTGATGATGAATCCCCTCCCTTCCATTAATCAAGCCTTTACCATGATGGTTATAGCGATAGTGATGGGAGCCAACCCGCCAACTCACCATTATATGGCGGGCTAGGGTTGGCATTTTGCCAACTAGTTGGGGGGTGGGGGATGGGCTCTTTCAGCTTGCACCGCCAACCCGCGGGTTATGGCAAGCTGGCCTGACCCGCCTAACCCAATTTTTTTAAAATAAAATAATATGATATATGTATTTTTTTCTAAATTTTATCATCTCAATATTTTTTAAAAAGAAAAACGTAATATTAAATTCTATTTTTTAGGATAAAAAACATATAATACATTTAAAAGTAACATAAATATTTTATTTTTTTATGTCAACTATCTATAATACTATATTTAAAATTACAATAAAATATTAATACTTATATATTTTTAAATTATAAGAAAAATGTAGTGAGATAATATTATTTTTTAACCAAAATAAAATAATATTGTATAGTGAAAAAAATTATTTTATTTTTTATTTTTTATATATATATATATATTTTTTTTGCGAGCTTGGGCTGGCATTTACCTCTACTAATTGACCCTACTGATGGGGTGACAATGGCTACCAAGGGACAAGGCAGGGGCAAAGGGCAAGGAAAGGGAACTTTTGCTGTTGAATGTTTCCATTGTAAAATGAAGGGACATATTAAAGATAATTGCTGGCATATAATTGGCTTCCTTGTTTATTTTAAAGGCAATCATGGCAAACAGATTGAAGAGGCTCATGTCACCACTGGTGGTAAGGAAGCCGAATCCTCTACTCACAAAGTCTACATGGTCACATAGAGTTTCACCCCCGAGCAATATGAACGCCTGTCAGCATTCCTCAAATTTGTTGTCAAAACTTCAGCCACTGCCCATGCCTTAAGTGGTATAGGTTTGGCTAATTCTTTATCTTCTATATAGACACACACTAATTGGGCCATTGATTCTAGAGCCACAACACATTTAGTCAGCAATTTATCTTTGGTGGATGCATATAGTACATATACTAGACCTGTTAAATGCATTAGTCTCCCTAATGGAGAGAAGATCTCTATTACCCATATTTGGAGGATTAAGTTCTCATATGCTTTTACTCTTGAAAAAAATGCTCTTTTCACCAAAATTAAAATGTAATTTAATTTAATTTTTGTCACCCATTTGATCAAAGAACAGAACTGTGTGGTAGCATTTTTTTTCCTAATTACCGTTTGATGTAGGGGCTCCGGGGCGGCAGGATGAGGGCGACTGGTAAACTTGTGCAAGGGCTCTACATCTTGCAACATAGCCAAATTTTTTATTCTGATATTCTAAATGTTGCACATAATTATGTTAGACTACATAGTACATACAATTTTGCTGCATATAACATTATTACACCACACAATATACAAATTTTTTTGCTGTTGCATCACAGACTAGGTCATGCACCATACTCTGTACTGAAGCATATATGCTCTGTTCATCTTACTGATGTACCATCTAATAATTTCTGTGTTGTTTGTGCAAATTCTAAACAGACTAGATTACCTTTTCATTCAAGTTGTGTTAAAACTAAATCCTATTTTGAGTTGGTTCACCTCGATGTGTAGGGACCTTACCTTATACCCACACATCAAGGTCACCAATATTTTCTTACAATAGTGGATGATTTTTCAAGAGAAACTTGGATTTTCTTGATAAAGCGTAAATCTGAGACAACTACTCATATTATAAATTTTATGGCACACGTTAACACCTAGTTTTTGGCTAAAGTAAAAAGACTATGAAGTGACAATGGGACTAAACTTACTAATCATGAGTTGTAGCATTATTTTTTTACAAAAGTACATTATTCATGAAACTTCTTGTGCATACATTCCTGAACAAAATGGGGTGGCTGAGCAAAAACATCAAACTCATACAAATTGCTAGAAGTTTAACGACTCAATCTTCGATTCTGATTGCATATTGGGGTGAGTGTTTGCGTATGGCAGCACACTTGGTCCACATCGAAATCACTGTGCCTCCTGGGTCCCGATGTGGTCGCCTGGGATGCAACAGGAGAAGATGAAGTCCCAGCTTCATATCTACTACTCCCGAATACTCTGCTCCTAGTCACCCAAACCTAAAGCTTGGAAGTCGCCCGGGGTGCCGATCACATTCTTCCATGGCCGTTTTAAGTGAGGTAGTGGGGTCTAAAGCTGACCCCTGGGACTCCCTGAGCTCAGCGTCCGTTCGTTGAATACGCTCCTGAAATCAAAAAATGATATTAAATACTTATGCAAAATACAATAAATAATTAACAAACATGTTACACTTACAGTAATGCTCAGTTTCCTCGGATAATGGAGTCCCGTCATTGTGCCTGTGGGTGGCCACATACATATCCCCGTATATGGCCCTCCAACTCTCCCTCCTCACTACCTCATCCTAAATAAACAACATGAACAATTTAGATAACAACTAAAAAATAAGTAACATAAATTAATTTCGTATTTACCATCTCAGAATAAGTGCAGGAGAATGGCTATGATCCTGCAGTATGGTGGATCGTCTAACATGCGCAGCTCTATATAGCTCGCCTGGACATAGCCATACAATTCGATGACCTCTGCCACCGGACAAATCTTGCCCAGCTTTCAGGTTGGATCGGGTCAGGCATGTCCACTGCCAACTTCTGCGTAATCCACGTGCCATCCCTATTCTTTGAGTGGTACAGGCGATTTCACTTGTTCTTCCACCCCTCTCCCATCTTCGAGATGGAATAGTCCTTGTGCACATCCTACACAACAAATTTAGGCTGTAACAATTAACAGATCAAAGTTAATCAATATTTCACAACAAAATAATAACTTAACAATCTAGATTGCACCCGCCTTGTCGGATCTGCATATTCCATTCCTTCATTAATAATCTAAAATAAATTAATTCATCAAGTTGAATAAAAAATACAAATTTAAGCTGCTCACACTGAATGTCCACTTCAAAGCTAGTGGACCGTGAAGCAGATAGCCATGGGAATCCCTCCTCCATAGCGATATCTTCATCCTCAAAGTTCTCAGCTGCCTCGACTGAGATATCTCCAAGCTCAAATCCTCGATGCTGAGATATGTATGCCTTGGATTGGCCTCAGTGCTGCCAACATCCGAAAACTCCTGTTCATCAGCACCGCTTAGGTCCAGCACATTGTCATGAGGGATCATAGGCTCCTTACCGGGCTTACGGGGTAGGATCAGAACTAGAAATCTATATTAACATAAAAAACAAAAATTAAAATAAAGTAAAAAAAAAAACTAAACAAATTTAAAACTAAACTAAAAAAACAAAATATAAATTAAAGGTTAATTCAAATAAAAAAAACTAAATTAAAAAATTAAAAAAATTGAATAAAGACTAAATATAAATTAAAAAGTTAATTAAAATAAAAAATTAAACTAAATAAATTAAAAATACAAACAAAATTAAAAATAAATAAAAATTAAAAATTTAATTGAAAAAACTACTACAAAAGAACCAAATAAACTTAAAATAAAAAATAATAATAAAACTAAAATAAAAACAAAATATAAATCAAAGACTTAATTAAAATAAAAAAATAAATTCAATAAATTAAAAGACTAAAATAAAAAGCAAAATATCAATTCAAAAGTTAATTAAAATACAAAAATAAATTAAATAAAAAAATAAAAAAATAAAAAAATAAATTCAAAATTTATTTAAAATAAATATAAAATATAAATTCAAAAGGTAATTAAAAGAAAAAAAACTAAATTAAATAATTGAGAAAATAAAATAAAAAATAAATATAAATTAAAAAGTTAATTAAAATAAAAAATTAAATTAAATAAATTAAAAATACAAAGAAATTAAAAATAAATAAAAATTAAAAATTAAATTAAACAACAACTACAATAAACTAAAAATAAAAAATTACATTTAAATAAATTCGAAAGTAAGTTTAAAGAAAATAAAAATAAAAAACTAAACTGAAATAAATTCCAGTGTAAAAATTGAAACATACTAAAAAGTAAAAAATTAAAATAAATTACAACAAAATTAAATAAAATAAATATATGAAAATAAATTAAAAACGAAAAAGAACATTAAAATATAATATAAAAAATTAAAAGACATAAATGTAAAAAAAATTAAAAATCAAGGAAATAAAAAAGTAATAATAACAAATAATGTAAATAAAATAAAATTAAAAATATTAACATACTGGCCTCTCTCGGAAGAAAAGTCTGAAAGCAATAGATTGATCTGCACCTCTCTAGCTCTCCAAAGTTCTCTCAAGCTCTCCAAAACTCTTTTGACGTGACGTTTTTGTGAAATTAAAATGGAAAAGCGTAGTTAATATAGGGTGAATAATTAGTAGTGGTTTTGCTTAAAGCGCTACAAATTAGCAAAGGTTCTAGTAAAATCGCTGCTTAAATTGCTGCAAACTTCTTGAACATCTCAGAAAACACACAGATTATGAGTGATTTTCTGAAAACCGCTACTAAATGGGAGGAAATTCCGTGACCTTTCAAATTTGCAGCAGTTAATTTTGTAGCATTTTCAAAAATTGTTACAAATTGGTGACCCTTCTAATTTTATCGAGGTCAGAAAACACAGTTGGCCACCCATTGCTTTGTCATCTCCACCATTTCCTCTTGCTGGCCCACCCATTGCTTTCTCATCTACACCATTTCTTCTTCCTCCATCTCCTCAGCTAGAAACATAGCAAAATTCAAAAAACAAAAAGGGAGAAATCTGAACAATTTCCATCAAAATCAAAGAGCACTAGAGTCAACAAATACAACAGATCTAAGATGAGAGTTACAGAGATTATGCTTCCACGACTACGAGAGTTACAGAGATTGAAGCTTCCACAACAACAAGAGATTAATTGTTGTAGTCACCTCCCGAACCACAACGACAAGAGTTACAAAGATCGAAGGTTGTAGATCGAAACAACAAGATTTACGGAGATCAAGAGCTCTCCAGCCAAATCTTCCACCACCATAATTGTTTTGTGGGAAAGGGAGGGAGATGAGGATGATGAAGGAGATTGAAGAAGAAGGAAGCTAAATAGGAAGATAGACCTCCTGCTCCTAGATATGAAGTCACAGAAGAAGATGAACGCTCGGGGATGCCGGTGGAGGTAGATGCTGGAGGAGGACACTGTGAACGGTGGAGGCCCTCGAGTGCGAAGGGGAAAGGGATACAATGTGATTATAAACTTGATGGGTAGAAGTGTCCATTGATAAAATATACAAGGATAGAATGGTCAAAATATTTCTATTCTATGGAACTCAGATGGTTCCATGGGTATACCTCATGGAACCCATTTTGGTGGAAATGACATTTCCATAGAAATAGATTCTAACATAACAAACAAGCAAATTTGAGGATCTCATTTCCACTTCCAATTCTCAAACCCTACATCCAATGTACCAAATGGGGCATTGGTGATTTGATTGTGGAAATGGAACATTAACAGTTAAAACGTGATTTACATGTTTGTCTTTATTAATTCCTTCAACAATATGTAACTAAAGTTTATTCGATCCCCACCCCTTTTTACTCTAATTGTCACATTCAAAAACAATTACTATTTATTTGTCATTTCACAATGGTTGGAAAATTAAAACAACAATAATTACTACAATTTTTCAATTCTTAGATCATGATCGGTGCAAAAAAAAACCAAAAGAAAAGAAAAACAATTCTCACATCATGTAGAGTTTTCTTTAATTAAAATCATGTTGTGCTACTATATATTAATATAGGTGCAGCTCTCAGTATTGGTGAAGGAACATTTATCCCAACTTTTAATATGTGCATACAGAGGCTCAAAATGCTGGTTTCAGTAATTTTTCTTTTTCGTCAATTAGTTTTATTTTCAACCATGATTTGAGGCTTTAAGTTTCTGTATCCAAACATAAACCATATATTACATACTTTTATTCCACCTTTAATTTTAAACCTATAGTTTTTTAAAATTTTAATTTTATAAATACTAATCCAAACATGATTAGGTCTTTGTATTTCAATAACACTAATTTTTCCTGAATCTTTCTATGAGTGTAGTACGTACTACACTGGTTTTTATTATATGTATGCCTTTTAAAAAAATTGATACAGCTTAACCACATTTAAGGTTTTATTAAAATGACTGTTTTTAAATTTTTACCTTATTTAATTTTCATTTGAAAGTGAGAAAGATGAGAGAGGGTAGAATGATTTGCAAATACTGATAGAGATAATTTGAATTAAGGGCAAACTTGTAAAACTTTAGAAATTTAAGGTATAAATAACTTAACTGTCATTTCTTGATATATGAGAATTCGTTAAAATAAATTTATAATAAGGATCCAAAGTGATACATGAATTATTACCCCAAAAAAATCCTTCATAGGCTACCATGGAAGGCTTGTTTGAATTTGTTTATATTAAACATATATTTAGCGAGATAAAACTCTTCTATAATATTTATTTTGTAAACCATAAAATATTTTACTGAAAATTTAAATTGAGAGTTGGAAATACCAATTCTAAAAGAAGACCTAGCGTGAATGATGGGCAAAGGGATGATTTATAAACACAGCAACATATTTATACTTCTCACTTATTATTGAGATATTTTGACTATTAAATTCGTTATTTGAAACATTATAATAACTCCCCTTTAAAAATGGCTACATAGAATCTTGTGTATATTGTATAGTGATGAATTGATGATGATTGATCATACATAACTCAATAGAAAAGAAAGTATACACTTTATAAACTTTAATATTTTTTAGAAATAAAAATGGACGTGAAGGAATTTTTCAAATAGTTTTTGAAATTGATTTATATGAAAAATGAAATTTAGTTTTGAATTGTCTTATAAATTTTGTTTGCCCACTAAATTGTGTTATATTAACACATGTTTTATGTGAATACTTGTTTAGTGATGAAAGACAAGCATTAAATCCACTTTGTAAAGAAATTGTGACCTATTGACAGCAAACATCTACCTTAATAAGATTCTTTTAAGGGTAAAAATGTGAACTAATATACAATTGGTATGACATAAAAACGCATTGAATCTTTATCTCTTAAGGGAAAACAATGAGGGAGCAACACGATTGCCTATTGATGATGTGGAGAGAGACTAGCACGTTTAAATTCATTAAAGTATGTGGTGAGGCAGACTTCATCATGCACACCATTGGCTCCGTACAACGTTAAAAGCTGCAGGGCTAGTACAAACGATATGATCGCTGTACCCAGAAATTCTATTAGTTTTTTTATTATTGTCAAATCATGTATTATTAAAGTAGGTTTACCGCTTTGGTGGGTAAGGTTGCTTTAAAGTTTGATATGAATAAAGCTTATAACTGTTATAAATTGATAAAAGAGATGAGAGAATAAGAGGCAATAAGAAGTGAAGAAAGAGTACGTAGAGAGAGAGAGAGAAGATGCACAAAGAAGAGAGAGAAGAGGAAGAGGAAATTGAGAGTGAGAGAGGTAACGTTTCATTTCAATGTGAATGTATATATAACCATCATGTGGGTCCCACGAACGGAAAATTGTATGGTTGTTACACTATGCGGGTCCCACGTACGGTTGTTACATTTCGTTTACACTGGATCCCACAACTTAATTTCTATTGAACATCCATACCTAATTGACATGGACATCCACATAATAATATTCATAACACTCCCTCTTGGATGTCCATAACTAAACGTATGCCTCATTAAAAACCTTTTTAGGAAAACCCAGTGGGACAAAACCTAGACAAGGGAAAAAGAGTACAACGTTTATAGATACATATTCTAATGCTGCCTCATTAAAAACCTTTCTAGGAAAATCCTGTGGGACAAAACCTAGATAAGGAAAAAAGAGTACAGTGTGTATCGTCTCCCCCTCTTAACAACATTACTCAATATCTCTGAGTTTGTAAAGTCAGATGTTTGAAGCATGAAGTGACTGAGTGAACAAACCTGCTAAATTTTCACTAAAACAGATTTATAGACCTGTAGGATAATAATTTCAACTCCTTTTCAAGGGTCATAAGTGATGAGAAACTTTGGTGAAATAAGTTTTACTTTATAACCCTTGATATAGCTATACCTGCATATATAAACAAGTGTAATAAACAATATCTGTATAAACAATTAGTTCATACTTAGATATACCTGAGTACAATAATCCCATATCCATAGTACCTCGAAGAATACATTTTCCTCTATTTTAATGAATTAGTGATGTTGAAGAACTATATCTTACTAAGAGATTAACGACAAATGATATGTCAGGGCGTGTGAAATCAACAAGATATGTTAGTGCCATAATAGCACTTAATTATGGTACTGCCAGACCAAATAGTTCTTCATCTCCTTTTTCGTTATTTCCTCAAGGTATAAA
>QFDD01009875.1:0-12652 GCA_006871305.1 Vachellia collinsii
ATCTGTCACCGCCCCATCCTTGTTCCACTCATACTCGACAGATTCTTGTTCAACATTTTGTAGCCACTCAACCTTCTTCGCGTATTGGAGTGAAGGAAACATTGACCAGAGAGTTTCTTCGTTAATTCGCGGCATCTTGGTGTACATGAGGACCAAATATCTAACTCTAGTCCACATCTCGCCCTGTTCTAAATTCCTGAGCTTCCCTCCCTTAATGTACAGCGTCTCCAGGTTCCTCAGTCTGCTGGGCCTTAACCATTCTGGCTTCGTCTCGTGAGGAATGCCTTCAAGATCCAGTTTTCGCAGCTCTGGCGGAAACTTGAAAGAGTACCCTTCATCTTGAACAACTTTGCCCCAAGATATTTTCAGACACTTGAGCTCTTTTAAATTCTCCAATCCTTCGAATACATCTTCCTCGATGGTAGCCTCGCTCCCTATGTATATACTTAATCGCTTCAGTTTGTCTAGATTTGTAATATCCCTTATTCTGATGGTAATCTTGCGTGAATTGCCTATTATGAATCCCTTGAGCACTTGGAGCGAATTGAGCTTGTCGAGCCCCTTTGGCAAGCTCTCCAGCAAGTGACATTCTGATACATCCAAATGCGTGAGCTTTTAAGTGAAAAGATGTACTTCAGAATGCATCTTAAATATAAATAGGGGAGTATTCTTCTTCTTTTCTTTGCTAGTGTCTTTTGGTTATTAATCACATGTTTCTATTAAATAAATATTGCTCTTAAGTGAAAAAAAATGCATGTAATGAATCTTATATTATGTCTACTATTTAAAGTAGTGTCAAATTTGAGGATTGACAATTTCTCTCCCTCGCCTTCACCACTGTGTTTTAAGTGCTCACATTGAGGACAATGTGATATTTAAGTGTGGGGGTGAGGTGACGACCGTGCATTTTGCATAGCTTGTCCACAAGTTTTATTTGGAAATATTTGAAAATTCTTTTTTTATGGAAGCTTGAATTTAATTGCGAAAATCGTTAAAGTTGATTTGATTTGAGTTTGAAAGGGTGGAGTTTGATTAGGATTCGATTTTATCTTTTGGGAATATGAGTGAAGAGGAAAAGAATTGGGCTTGGATAAGTGACTTTAGGATGTTAAAAATAAAACTGGTCAGGAAATTGAGCCTAATTGTTCATTTCTTTCAAGAGGGAGTACACTCATTGTTGTTTTATCTCTAGAACTTGTCTTAAATCTCTTTTGAAACTTGGAGTGTTTGTTGCATGCACAAAGATGATTTAGGCATTCAGTTTCATACCTAGTTTGGCCAAATATCTAACCTTATCATATAAACCCTTTGCACAACCCATTTTAGCCAAAACCTCTATCACCCCACAAGGAAAAAAAAAAAAAGAATTGCATCTAATAACCCTTTGATTTAATTTGATGCAATTCTTCCCTATTTATTTCCATATATCCTTTACTTTAATAAGTGCTTGGTATTGCAATTCAAAAAGAAGGAATAAAAAGAAAAAGGGAACAGAGTGACAAAAAAAAAAAGGACAAAAAGAAGAAGTGTCCTTCATGCTCAAAAGAATGTATTGAAAAAAAAAAGGGAAAAGAAAGAAAGAAAGAAAGAAAAAGAAAATATAGAAGAATAATAATGAGCAATTGTTTCCAATAAATGTAATATTCCTTCAGTTTCCTTAAAATACTTGGCCTAATTAAAGTATCCCTCTATCATCTATTTTCTTTCATTATCCTACCTTATACATTACACCCTTAAAAAAGTCCTTTTGATTTGTGTATGCAATGAGACAATATAGTGGAGATGGAGATGATAAACAAGCCTATGGTAGATGAACTACTCTGAGTGGAAATGAGTGAAACACAAACCCTTAAAAATAGTGAGAGAAGAGTGCAAACACTTGACCTGTGAGGGACATCTTATAGCTATTTGTCTTTGCCTAAGGATTTGACTTGTAGCTATCATTTTTTAAAGCTAAAAAAGATTTCTATGAAAACAAAATCCTTGAAGGTTTGGATTACTTCATACTTCGTGATGTTTGCTTTAAAATCTTGCTTCCATAATCTTCTTTGCCTATATTACATTTAAAATCTTGAGGACAAGATTTAATGCAAGTGTGGGGGAGTGAAAACTCTCCAATTTTTATTATATTTGAGATATATTTTTGATATATTTGGAAAGTTATCAATATAAATTTTAAAAGATTCTGATTTTAAAATAGCAAATCTATCAAATAATGCAATATCTTAAAGATTCATTAAATCATAACTGATAATAAAAATAATTTAATATTTTTAAGAATTTTTATTTTTGCTTTATTCTATTTCCTTTTGTTTTTATTATTTTGTTATTTTTTTTAGGAAGCAATGGAGAAGATCTTGGCAAACGAAGAAGGGAAAAAGAAATATTAAAAGAAAAAGAAAAGATGAACAGTGGCGGTTATCAAGTGGAGCAACATATTATATATATCTATATATAAGGAATTCACGCATGAGTGGAGAGGCACGCACAATTGAGTATTCAGCCACACACATTCATGAGTGATCCATCCACATTCATCCACGCACACACGCGTCTGGACCCATTCACTGATTCATCCACACACGCACGAACGACCAGCGAACACACATCCAGCGAGCAACGAAGCTAAGATTCATAAAAGATAAAGAAGGGATCAGAAGAGAAGGCGTTTGCAATCTGGAGTTCGTCATCATCATCAGATTCGTATTTTCGTTATTTTCTTCCCTTTTTTAGTACTTTTCTTGAATCTTGTTATTATTATTATGAATTTGATTAAAGCCATGTGTGACTAATTCTTTAGATCTAGAGTGGCTATGAACTAATTTAAGAATTTGAGCGTGTTTGAATCAATTTTTATGTTTAATTTTAATTATGTTTATTCAGTTTAATTTTATTGTCTATTTAGTGCCTGATCAACATTAAATATGAATTTGGGAAGTTTAGATTAACCTTAGGAGAGGGATCTATATTTGACCTTTAAACTGAATAATGTGAGATTAGAATTTATTCTAATTTGCCTTTAGGATAGGAATATACCTACGGGACTCACATAATCAAATTAGAGTGAAATAATTCTAGTTAATGCTTCTTGAATAATTATATAAAGAATAATATTTTTATTTGAGAGAGGGTTGTAGATGATCGGGAGACACTACAACTATTTGGACTCTAGATTAACAAATTAAATTTTAAATATATTTATTTGGGTAAAAATATGCTCTAAAACTTAAAGAAGGGATTAGCCACTCTAGGTTGCTTGTATCAATTAAAAGTTTCTAGTTTTTTTTTTTAGAATTAATATTTTAATTTCATTAAATTTATATTTTCATTATCGTATTTTGATTCACTCAACTTAAACAAAAATTAGATTTCTAGTGCCTATTCACCTACTAAATTGAGTCTTCGTGGGAACGATACTCTACTCACTTTTTATTACTTGATACGAGCCGTGCACTTGCGGTATATAGTTAATTTTGGTAGAATCAGTTTGTTAATGAAACAAAAGTCTATATAAATGGTCATAACGTAATTGTTTGGGTGTGAGATTGTATAATCATCATCAAAAAGTGAAGGAATGTAAAGTCCCCACCAATGTATAGAGGAGGAGGATAAATTGGGTTTCCCACCTCAATAGTACCCGAAATAAAGTTTGTTCATCCTCCTTAAGTAATGATATATTAGTGTTATACCCAAATAGATTTATAATAATATATAGAATCCATTCTTCCATTCTTGCTTTCACTGATGTTTATCATGAGCAAGCTGTTATCTTGGGCCAGATATGTTGAAGTCCATTATGTAATGGTTCTTGTTTTTCCACCATAGTTCAGTTGCTTTATTGACTGAGCCACACGTCGTCTTTGCAAGTTTCTTGATCAGCCACATGGCTCTTACTCTCCATCGACCCAAGATTGAATCACGAAGAGAAGACAACAGAATTTGCCATCGACCAAGGTGCCACAGAAGCACACCGTCGCAAGCTCGCTCTTCTATAAGATTTCCCTTCAAGATTGAAGCTTCGATGACCTTCTCGCCTCTCACCGTCTCTAGTTCCGCTGCTATTTTGTTGTCACCACAGACCGTCGTTGATGCTTCGCTGCAATATTGCTAGACCTCGATGAAATTTAGTAATGGTTCTTCAATTGTTTTCTCTTCAGGGTGTTTCAAATCTTTGCATTTGGAATAAAGGAAGGGTTTTGCGGCCACTCAACGGAGCGAACCCCCACATCTCCGTTCTTGGTTTTCTCTATACTTTATCCTCAGAAACTTCTGCATTCACAAAATTTATGGTAGTGCGATGAGTGTGGATACCAATTAAGGGGACACATTGCAGCAAATAATTGGCTCTATGGAGAATGCAGTTACCAAAGAGATAAAAGAAAGACTCAATAGTGGAATCACAGAGGAGGCAGTTCACATGAGCGTCGAGATGGTTCCTTCAGAGGGTTATAGCACAGTCGTGTTTCTTGACCAAAACTTCACATTCTTCAACGACATTTCCAGAGAAACAGTTCAACATGGATTCTGCAATTACAAGGCTAGAAAAATAAGTTGGTGAAGCTATCAGAGAGAATGCAGTCTTGAATGAGAGGGTTGGAGGTCATGAACAAATCTTCAGTACTGTAAAAGACTGGTGGAGGTTAAAGAAGTTCTTGCTCTAAGAACAAGATTTATGTTTGAAAGCTCATGAGTTTAAAGCTTCTTCAATGTGCTGAGATTTTGGCTAATCCTTGGCGATTGTGCTGTCTTTCTTATCATCCAAATACATTTGTTTTTAGCTTTGTCCTAGTTGAACATTTTGGTCTGGGCATGACAAAAAAAAATTTCAAATTGCATGCTTTATTTTAACAATGGATGGGCTTCTTCTTGGGACTGCTAGTGCAAACAACAGATTACAATTTTCAATCTAGTGAATCTGAAAAAAATTGGGTCTCTTGTGATTGATGCTTTATGCCCTGTGACAAACCCATAATCAGATGCACACTTCATTAAAACACTAAACGAGTTCCAGATTTCAAAAAGGAAGGGGCAAGAGGCAATCTAAGAAGGAAGACGGAGTAGAAGAATCTCTAATTCAAGCTCTTCTAGTTGGTGCCTTTCGGAAGCAAAGAATGCTCCAGAAAATATGATTGAAGCACGAAATTTCCAGTAATGATGCATTTCGAGAGGCAGAGAGAACTGTTCATCATTGAGAAGAATATTATGAAGAAATTTTTGCATGGTTGTGTGAATCAAAATTGTATGATTTAATTTACTTCACTCCTTGAAGTTTCTGTTGACAAGTTGAGCACCTACAGCTAGGGGGTGTCAATTGGAATGGAGATGTTAGAAATATGGATTAGTTAAGATGATTAGTATTCATCACTTAGTTTTTTAATAATTCAAAAGTTTATATAAAGAATCATAATGTAATGATTTGAGTGTGAGATTATATAATCATTAGTCCCCACCAATACATAGAAAGGAAGGATAACTTAGCTTTTCCACCCTAAGAGTTTCCAAAATGGAGTTTATTCATAATCCTCAAATGAATATATATTAGTGTTATGCTAAAATGAGTTTATGATAATACTTAGAATTTCCTTTTCCTTTCTTACTTTCACTAATGTTTACAGTAACCATCATTTGTTCCAGAGAAGCGTTAAAAGGAAGACATAAGCAACAATGAGTGACTGGAAAATGAGAGCGAGGAGCTGCCTGAGCCAGAGCTTGTTGTCCTCCAAAACAAAGGCAGAGATTGTATTTGGGCCATCCAGGTGTAAAAGAAGGAAAGGATCCCAAAATGCCATGAGGTAATCGTTTTCAGAGAGAGTAGATTTTTATTCTTGATTGGTGGAGATGAATCCGATGAAGTAGCCGGTAGCCCAATCAGCAAGAAGTAGGCTCTGGTGCGTTTTTTGGTAGACGTGGAAACGATGAGGAAGATCAGAAGGAAGAGACTGAAGAGGATAACTATGCGGATATTCCACTTGTCCCATAGCATCTTCTCAAAGTTTGAGATGGAAGAAACCATGTTTTAGCTGATTCAGTGGTGGCCGGAGATGGAGAACCCTTCTCTAGTCATTCCTCCAGCTCCGTTGCCGTCATCGATCCAATATGAATTTTTTTTTAATTGATTGAAGTAGTTAAACCCTGACCATTTTGTTAAGTAAGGAGAGTTAATTAAATTTAAATCATCTACATCTATTAACAATTTAAATTTAATTTTTTAAAATTATATATTTTTTAAAAAAAATTATTCCAGTATATATATATTATAAAATAAAAATAACCTTTTAACTATTGTTTTTAAAAAGAAATTTTAATTTAAGAAAATACGATTTTTTTTATAAAAAAAATTAAATGTGGACTGTTTGAAAATAGAGTAACCAAGCCCAAGTAAACATAATACGTCATTAGATAAAGTATTGATATTCAGTTTAAAATGTTTGAGGTTTTAGGTTCTCTTTAGTTAGAAAAATAATTAAAAACTCATATTATATATTTACTTTTTATATTAAAAAGTAGATTTTAATATTAATCCGTGCAATTAGTTTGGCTACCCTCAGAGAACATTTTCATGGCTTTGTATTCTTTTTTAAATTTTCTCTTTAGTTGAAATTCTTTTCTTTTCCATGTTCCCATTATGGGGAATAATTAACTAACCTATGGAATTAATTAACTAAATTATACAATCCCGTTTTGAAATTTTTTTTATATCAATGGGACGTGCTTACAAACTAACACACACATATAACCTCTAGGAAGCAGCACAACAATTAATGTTTTCCACAGATGAATTTGATGTTAACTTTTTGGCCCAAAGTTGTACAACATCAAGTTTAGTTTATTGATTGTTCGCTTAAGAAATATTTAGTCATGTGGAGTATTTTCTTTAAATGTATTAAAAATTTTCAAATATCTCATGATACATCTAATACTTTAAAATATTTTTTTAAATGTATTTAGTATCTTGAAGTGTTTTTCATGATTTGGCATAAGATGCATCAAAAATTATTTTAAGATTTTAAATACAAGTATAAAAATACTTTACGGTATTCAGTATACAGAAAAGGTACTCTAGAGTTTTAGACTCAGTTGAGATTGTAGGGTATACCACAAAATACTTGGATAGACCTTAAAAGAAATAGGGAAAATGACACTTAAGTCCCGTATAAAGGATTTTATGATTAAACAGTCCCACGAAATCGTATATTTATCGTCAAGTCCTGTGGGACTTCATTGTAATAAATTCCACATGTTCAATTACCATTCTGCCCTTAAGGTTTTTAACTTTTTTTTCTTCCCATTATAAACTTACATATTTGTTGCTCAGACTTTCCTGCCCACGATTGCGTCTCTCTCCCCTTCACTCGTGCACATCTGACCAGCTCCAACCCAACCCTTCTCTCAGTGCATTCCAGCCTCACAATGTCTCATCGCTGCACTTCAGGTGATCGTCTCATGAGGTAGATAATGTTTGGGGGAGAATGAAGTGCTAAAATACAGCAACAACAGTAGTAGAAATCTGGTTTTAATGGAACCTGGTTTGAGGTAGATTCTTGATTTTGTGGAAATATTGAGATTTAAATGTGAGTTTGATGATTGAAGATGTTATAAGAGATAACTACTTTACTTTTAGGTGTAATACTTTTAGGTGTAATACTTTTAGGTATAAATTACTTCTTTATTTCTAGCATATGAACGTTCTGTTTTTCAGTTATATCAGCTCTGTTTCTGCAATTTCTGTGCATGGGAATGAAGATGAAGGTAAAAAAAGTTGTGGGTACAACGTGATGTGCGAAGTGCAAAATGTATTGTTAATAGTACCAGTCATAGTTGTTAACTGTTAAGGTAAACTTGTTAACGACAACTTTATGTCTGGTGTGAAAATTTTATTGGATTTATATGGTTAATGGTATTTATGAAGGGTTTTGGATTTGTACATTGTTTATGGGTTTTTATTGTTATGTGTACATGTGAAAAGTGGAAAGTGACCATAAAGATCAAAGTAAAAGTTGTCTGGTGTGAAGTGCTGATGTTTAAATCAAAACGTATTGTTAATAGTAGCACCGATAATTGTTAATATTGGAGATAAACTTGTTAATAACAACTGTGTTGTGAAAAGACCCTTTTCATAAAGCGATGCATGTAGCATAATTATCAATTATTAAATAATTAACTATGGTTATAAAAGAATTTGTTTATCATTTTCAAAAGCTTTAATTAACATCCATCAAATTAAAACCTTAGGATCTAGGGCACAACATCGCCCACAAATCCATACATAAAAATCTAGGGCACAAAACCGCCCACAAATCCACTAAATAAATCCATACATAAGACTAAGGGCACAATTAAAATAAGAGTTACAATCCAGCCCACTAGTCTCCGTCTTTCCACAATGTTACCCAAACACACGGGTTCAGATACAAACAGTTATTCTCTCAAAAATAAAATTAGAGTAAATCAAAATATGATGACCCTATAATGGCAATATATAAACAATACAATCCTTCAAAAAGAATTCAGAGGCATACAAGGTTACAAATGCTTATGCCTCTACCTGCTTTTCTTGACCCCTATTCTGAAGAGAGGTCTCGCCTAAAAAAGTTAATACCACGAGGTGAGACATTAAGTCCCCATAACCAAAATTAATCTATAATATATACAAGAAAGGAATGTAAGCCAGCGAAGCAGGTTTATCAACAGTCACATTAATAATTTCAAAAATAAAATCATACATAACACTTTCAATAATTAGACCCGTTCCCACTCATTCATGCTGCTCCTCCTTATATCTTCTGGACGTGGTACAGCCTATCAGTGCTAGTATACCCGGCCAAAAGTTAGCTAGTCACTTCAAGAACATTGTCCCCTTCCATGTCACCACTGATATACCGTAACAGGAAGGTGTCCACCCAAAACACCCACTCAAATCCAGGCCAGGAATGAGAGAGCCGATGGGCACACAATTCAACCGCATCTCTTCCACACAACCCAATATACCCCATAACAATATAACATATTCAGTGCAATATACTTCTCTTTTATCAACATCTCATAACAAATAACATCATGCATAAGTCACAATCATCTCAACAGCAATATTATCACTCATAAACACATTCATATATACAAATTGGAAAATACACTGCTTCACTGAAATTTGGTAAATATTCAAACATATGCATACCTTTTCAAAAACATATAAATAATATAAAAGAAAGTAAGGTCTCAAAAACACCTTACAGTCCATAAAGTGCATATAACATAGATTAATCCCGGTTACCTCAACTCCAAGCTTAACCTTAAATACTTTAGAAGCCAAGAGTACAATTCACAATTCCAAATCACACACACCAATCTACGCAATAATATGGAAACAAAATTAATACATAATTTACATAATTAACATGCTTAACCAACCTAAAAGTTTTGGATTAATTACACAAAATTACAAATTTTGCATTTTGCTCTCAATCAATTGTTCTCACTTCAATTTTATACTTTTCCTAACTCAAATAATTAATTTGAATCAGAATTTAACATCAAATACGTGTTGTTGTACAAAAATGCCAGTCTGAGATCTAGATTTTCAACATAAGATATCAATAACACTCCCGATAACTCCAAATAAGTTGTTTAATACAATTTTAATCTGAAAAATAATTCTGAAATTAAAAACAATGGATCTGGTACTAAAAAAAATTATTATAAAATCATAAAACAGCTAAATCAAAAATCTAATCTAATAAGAACTATCTATTAATATCCTTCTACATTTCTATGATCTTATATTGTCAAAAATCAAAACTTCTCAAAATTCTAACTCTGAAAATTTTCTCTAATCAGAACAAAATTATCACCATTTGAAAGAGAAAAATATATAAAACAATTTTTATGAAGAAAGTTTAGTGATTAGGAGTAGTTTTGCTTACCCAAATGAACTCTAAAGGAATGTGTTTGCTTGACAGCGTCGGCGGCGAGGGAGGAGAGAAAACGAACGTGTACGGACAATAAGACGCAAACCCTTTTTTATGGAATTTTGGTTGAAAATAAGACATATGGCCCAAAGGAAAATTTACAATATAAAACCCCATGTTCTCTTTTGTTTTTTTTTTTCATGGGAGAATTGGGGAAAAGTCCCCCATTAGAGAGTTAATTGCAAAATGGGACCTTCCACACAGGTGCAACTGAGCTTCCACAATATGCAACTGAGCTTCCACATTATGTGCAACTGAGCTTCCATATATGCAACTGAGCTTCCGCATGTGCAGCTGAGCTTCCACATGTGCAACTGAACAGGTCCCATTTTACAATTAACTTCCCAATGAGGGATTTTTTCCCAATTTTCCCTTTTTTCATTTCTTTTGTTTTTTTTATATTTATCTTATTATTATTATTATTATTTTCATACATTTCATTTATTCTATAATATTAAATTATATTTGAGTGAATTGTATTAGTCAAATAAATATAAGATAATTTTTAATTATAATAAAATAAATATTTTCTAATAATAACATTAAAAATAAAATTTTTAGGACGTTACATGTTGTACAGGTAGAAATAAATGATGGCTAGCACCTCCCTAAAGAGCATACTTTTTTCCTTCACATAGATGGACGATTTGTAGCGGGTGTAGCAGGTTGGATATAATGGGTGGACGATTTGTAGCGGGTGCACCTCGTAGATGCATTTTGATATGTAAATGAAGGTTGGATATAATGGTGCAACTATTGTATCCAACCTGCAATTCTTATTATCGGAAAGTTTGTGTATAATTTGGTGTCAGTATATACAACTGAACTTGTTAATGTACTCACCAGCACTTGTTATATAAGTCACTTGTACTTGTTAGTACATTCATCTGAGCTTGTTAGTGGATGTATTGATATTGAACCTCTTGGTGGCATAAAGATACTGAACTTATCAATGTACTGACACACATTATTCCTGATATGGTAAAAGCCAAAGCGGTTGCTAATGCACTTAGATTGGGTTGTTTATTCACTCTGATTACGTTGTTAATTCACTCAGATTACGTTGTTAATTCACTCAGATTGTGTTGTTAATTCACTCATATTGCGTTGTTAATGCACTCTAGATTGGGTTGCTAAATCACTCAGATTACGTTGTTAATTCACTCAGATTGGGTTGTTAATTCACTTAGATTACGTTGTTAATGCACTCAGATTGGGTTGTTAATTCATTCAGATGGAGTTGTTAATGCATTCAGATTGGGTAAATAAATCACTCAGATTATGTTGTTAATTCACTCAGATGGAGTTGTTAATGCACTCAGATTGAGTTGTTAATTCACTCAGATGGAGTTGTTAATGCACTCAGATTGAGTTATTAATTCACTCAGATTACGTTGTTAATTCACTCAGATTGGGTTGTTAATTCACTCCGATTGGGTTGTTAATTCACTCAGATGGAGTTGTTAATACTCTGTGATGCTCTTGTTAATCATTATGGTGAAATGGTCGTCAATACACTTTGATGGGGTTGTTAATCCATTCAGATGAACTTGTTAATTCACTCAGATGGAGTTGTTAATATCTGTGCTGATCTTGTTAATCATTATAAAGTGGTTGTTGATGCACTCAGATTGGGTTGTTAATTCATTCTGATGGAGTTGTTAATGCACTCAAAATTGTCCCTTTCCCATTATCAGTTCCTTCCACTTTACACCATTGAACTCAAGTCTTTCGATTGGCATCATTTGGACAGCACATGCTAAAGAAAGCGATTCTTCATTACACATAGTATTTGATAAGCTGTCCAAACCTTCTGAACAGTAATCAAACCTGCATGAAAAATACACATACAATATGTTAGCTACGATAAGTTCACAACGCCTCTTTCAAAGTTTATTTTCTACAATGAAATATAACTTACACATATTCCTCGTCCCTTCGATCGTCTCTGACACACAATATAGCATCATCTTCAATTTCTCCTTCATCTACGTGAAGATGCCCACTTTCGAAATTGAAATTAATTAAATGATCCATTTCTTCATCATCTACAAGGTCCACAAATGTCCTTGTATCAAATTGTAGCGTGAACTTCATAACACGTTGATTACTCTCTTTCCCCACCATTGATGATATTTTTGTTCTTAACTCTTCAAAAGTTATGCCTTCCTTAATTACTCTTGATCTAACTATCCCCCCAATATAGGTTGTATTGCCTGCTACACCCGCTACAAATCGTCCACCTATGTGAAGGAAAAAAAGTATGCTCTTTACGGAGGTGCTAGACATCATTTATTTCTACCTGCACAACACAGTTGTTATTAACAAGTTTATCTCCAATATTAACAACTATCGGTGCTGCTATTAACAATACGTTTTGATTTAAACATCAGCATTTCACACCAGACAACTTTTACTTTGATCTTTATGGTCACTTTCCACTTTTCACATGTACACATAACAATAAAAACCAATAAACAATGTACAAATCCAAAACCCTTCATAAATACCATTAACCATATAAATCCAATAAAATTTTCACACCAGACATGAAGTTGTTATTAACAAGTTTACCTTAACAGTTAACAACTATGACTGCTGCTATTAACAATACATTTTGCACTTCGCACATCACGTTGTACCCACAACTTTTTTTACCTTCATCTTCATTCCCATGCACAGAAATT
>QFDD01009876.1:0-11916 GCA_006871305.1 Vachellia collinsii
TGGTGGCGTGAAGATCGGCAACACCATCGGAGGGAGCTGCGGAGGAGCGACGCCTGGCTGAACCTGGTGAAAGGCCATCTGGATGATGGAGTTGGCAACCTGCCTCCACATCTCCATCTGCGCCTGTATCTGAGCCTGCATCTGCGCCTGCACCTGCGCCTGGGTCTGAGCATGGGCCTCCACCTGGGCCTGCACCTGCGCTTGCACCTGTGCCTGCACCTGGGCCTCGACCCGTGCTTGGACCTGGGCGTCCACTCGAGCGTCAACCTGCCCTAAGACCTCCTCTCGGACCTCCTCTCTCAGCTCAGCGCGTAGGGACTCTCGGTCCACATCGAAATCACCGTGCCTCCTGGGTCCCGATGTGGTCGCCTGGGACGCAGCAGCAGAAGATGAAGTCCCAGCTTCATATCTGCTACTCCCGAAGACTCTGGTCCTTGTCGCCCCAAACCTAAATCTTGGAAGTCGCCCAGGGTGCTGATCACGCCCTTCCATTGCCGTCTTCAGTGAGAGAGTGGGGTCTAAGGCTGACCCCTGGGACTCCCAAAGCTCAGCGTCAGTTCGCTGAATACGCTCCTGAAATAGAAAACAAATGATATTAAATTATTATATAAAATGAAATAAATATTAAATATTTATAGAAAAGACAAAATACACTTACAATAAGTTGCTCAGTCTCCTCAGATAATGGAGTCCCGTCATTGTGCCTGTGGGTGGCCACATACATATCTCCGTATGTGGCCCTCCGACCCTCCCTCCTCGCTGGGTCGTCCTAAATAAACATAATATAACAATTTTAATAACAATTAACAATTAAAAACAATTAAAAACCAATTTTAATAACAACTTACCATCTCAGCATAGGTGCAGGAGAATGGCTTCGATCCTGCTGTATGGTGGATTGTCTAGCGTACGCGGCTCTGTGCAGCTCGCCTGGAGATAGCCATACTCCCCGGTGACCTCCTCCACCGGACAAATCTTGCCCAGCTTTCTGGCTGGACCGGGTCAGGCACGTCTTCTGCCACCTCCTGCGTAGTCCGCGTGCCATCGCGGTTCTTCGAGTGGTACAGGCGATTTCTCCTGTTCTTCCACCCCTCTCCCATCTTCGAGATGGAGTAGTCCTTGTGCGCATCCCGCACAGCAAATTTATTCTACAAAAAAACAGATCAAAGTTAATCAGTATTTCACAATAAAATAATAACTTAAATGATTAATATATTAAAATTATACCTTAACTTTATTTTCCCAAACCCAATCCTTGTCGTCCTTCCGCACCCTCTTCCACATCTCAGCGCTGATGTCAAACTGGCCATAGTTCCCTCCTTGCTCGGCCAGGTAGCGGTGGTACAGCTGACCGGCCTTCCCGATCGGTTGCCGTGTCAGCTCATTCCAGGGTACCACGATCCGGTGGCCAGCATCGAGCTGATAAACATCCCTCAATGCCAGCTTCCTCTTCTGCAGCCGGCCTGTCGGATCTGCACATTTCATTCAAACATTAACAATATAAATTAAATTAATTCATCAATTTTATTACAAAATATAAATCTAAATTACTTACCCTGAATGTCCACTTCAAAGCCAGTGGACCGCGAAGCAGAAGGCCGAGGGAATCCCTCTTCCCTGGCGATATCCTCATTCTCGAAGTTCTCAGCCGCCTCAACTGAGATATCTGGAAGATCGAAATCTTCGACGCTGAAATATGTGTTGTCAGGATTGGCCTCAGCGCTGCCAGCTTCTGGAAACTCCTGCTCCTCAGGATTGGCCTCAGCGCCACTTCGTTCCGGGATGTCCTCGTGCGGTATCATAGGCTCCTTACCGGGCCTGCATGTAGGATCGGGACTAGACATCTATAATAAAATAAAAAACATTAAAATAAAGTTAAAAAATAAAAACATAAAAATACTTTAAATAAATTTTAAAAACAATAAAATAAAAGCAAAAGTAATACCTTTTCTTCTCAAGAATAGACTGATTTCTCTATATTTTAGTTTCTGAAACTCTTCCGATGTGACGTTTTTGAGAAAATGGAAGTTGAATATATAGAGCGCGGAGTTAGTAGCGGTTTAAACAAAACCGCTGCTAATTCCCTTAAACCGCTGCAAAATACGATGACTTCTCGGAAAACACGAAACTTAGTAGCGGTTTTTGTAAAACCGCTGCTAAATTGGAGGGAATTCCGTGACGTTTCAAATTTGCATCGGTTTATTTTGCAGCGATTTTAGTAACCGCGACTAATTGGTGACCTTTGGAATTTTGCCGCGTTTTTTTCCATAAAACCGCTGCAAACGTACGCTGCAATTTTTGCGGGTCATTCGCGCCAAAATGTTGTAGCGGTTTTAAACAGCTACTAAGTAACCGTCGTGGCAAATGCTTATTTTCCGCGGCAAATTTGTTTAGAACCGCTACAAGTTACATATTTTGTGGCGGTTTATAAAACGGCCACAAAATAACCGCTACAAATTGCCATCTTTTTTGTAGTGAACAGAACACATAAAATTCAAATGCACCATTACAAATTCCAAACGGAGCAATTGCAAAAGCAAGAGCCAAGAGAATCAAGGAAGCATTGCAAGGGCTTAGGTAATAGATTTTAACAAAGCAAATGGTATTTGAAGCAACAAATGAGAAAGAATACTCCAAGGATGTCATTAATTTGATCTGGGCTGAAAATAGACCTACAGATCATATTTTTGACTTAGAGGTTTCAAATCAAAGGGCTTGGACTATGGGATATACATAGTAGGACTCATTGGGCCTAAATAATTACATTTTGGGCCTAAGATGCTTATTATCTTTTTTTTATTTATTTATGCAAAATTCTGTATTTTAAATTTGAAAGGATTAGATAGAAGATATTGTTTTGAATATCCTTATCCATAGATTTTAGGATAGATCTCAATTTTAGATTTGAATTTTATCTTTTCAAATTTTAGATTGAACTTCATATTTTTAGGGTAGGATTTTAGAATGTAATCTTTATAAATACATTGTATTCCTCATTCTTGAAATCAGAATCATATTATATATTAGTTTTGAATTTTGAAATTAAAGAATTGCATTCTTGCAACTTCAGACTTGAGAGAGGATTCTCCCTAGAGTTCTTCACTAAACTAACAGGTTTATCAAAGCTTGATCATTTTTGTAGTGTCTTCTAACACTAAACGTCCTTGTTCTTAAATGTTCAATGGTTCAAGTAGATCGTTTCAACCTTTGTTTAGTGTTCTTGGGGTGCGTATATTTCAGATTGACAGTGGGTTCTTGGAATCTTCCCCTTTGGGTTCGCACCATCTTGGTATCAAAGCTTCGATTCTAAACTTAGGTTTTATCTTCTGTTCATTCAGTTTTATTTCCGTTCATTTGTTTTTCTTTTCTTGTGTCTGGTCGTTTCTATTCATCTTTGAATTTCTTTCCATCTTTTCGTCCACTTTTTCTTCGTATTTTTCAAAGTTTAATAGGTGTTTTTTGCTGTTTAGAATCTCATCTTTCTGCTCATTTTGGAACCGTTTCAATCCAAGATTTGTAGGTTGCGTTCCATTCGTTTCAAATTGAACGCGTTTTTCTGGGATTTCTGGGTTCAGTTTGTGTTCTTGCATTTTTTTTGGTAGATTTCGTTTATTATTTATATTTTTAAAAAAAGGGTAGAAGATTAAAAAAAAAAAGAATACCTTTGTGTCATTTTTGAACAATCTTAGTGTCATTCTTGACAAATCTTGTGTCCTTCTTGATTTTCTT
Source organism: Vachellia collinsii (assembly GCA_006871305.1). Classification (NCBI taxonomy): domain Eukaryota; kingdom Viridiplantae; phylum Streptophyta; class Magnoliopsida; order Fabales; family Fabaceae; genus Vachellia; species Vachellia collinsii. The sequence continues at coordinate 3,730 of QFDD01009876.1, forward strand.
AAATTCATTCTTTAAAGAGCCTTAAGAGGAATTTAAAGATTAGAAAAAAAAGGGTATCAATATGTATGGTGAAAAAGAACTTCTAAAGGATCTTCAATTCTTGTTAAAGGAACTCCAAAGGATAACTGCTGATATAGATCAATAGATGTCTAATCATAACTCAAAGCCAAAACGAGACTTTCATAGAAAGTTGAAAGAGTTGAAACAAGGCTTCATGTGTGTTGATGTTTATTTTCAAGAGTTGGAGTTAGCTATGATAAGAGCTCGAGTGAAGGAAAAACTACAAGGGCCGTTAAGGATCGTTTTGTAAGTGGGCTTAATCCTAAATTAGCCAATTTTTGAAATGGTGGAGCTTCATTGATATCAAAGATTTGGTTCCTCTGGTTGCTGAGCATGAGCAGAAAATCAAGCAAGAGGAAGTTTCAAAAGAGATTGAACCTATGATTGTTATTGCCCCTGTTCCAGAGATAGCCAAGGAAGAGGAAGAATTGAGTATTAAAAATCATGAGGAGAAATGTATAGAAGATGACCTCCCTACTCCAAGTACTAATCTTGTGATTGAAAAAGATTTGAATGTTGAAAATCATGCAGAAAAATGTATAAAAGAAGAATTCCTTATTTCAACTATCAATAATGTGGTTGAAGAACATCCCCTCAATCATGAAAACAAAAGTAAAAATATGAGTGGGAGTAAGTTTTGTGAAATTGATCGAGGAAAAAGATATGTTTAAAGAAGAAATAGCATGGGAGAGGGGCTATAGCCACGTTCTAGTCGAGTCTGACTGCCTATAGTTAGTGGAGGATATACGGGATGAGACGTTGATGGAGGGGCCTCACGAAGGACTTATGTTGGAAATAAAGGGGCTGCTGAATTGGGAGTGGGAAGTACAAGTACTCTATTGCGGGTATATTTAGATTAACTTTTGGAGAATATAACTTCTATCTCAGTTTACCATTTTTGATAATAAATTTTGGAGAATATCTTCTGAAAAAACTGAAAATAATAACTTTTCAGAAAATCACGGTTTATACCCCAAACTTTAATTTTGAAGGTTAAAAGTTATTCTAAATAATCTGAGGATATTTATGTGACTTATACAAAATTATGATTTTGGGCCTAGAATTGATTTTACAATATTTTGACATGTTTGGCAAAGCATTTGCCAAACCACGGTTTCAAGAGCTAGATATTCTACAATGGCTATCAAACATGCGTAGACGAGAGGCAAACAGTGTGGCTGATGCGCTTGCCAAGGAAGCCACAAATGTCGGGAGTTGTTGGGTTTACTACCCCAACTGAGTTTATTCTAGATGTCTTATGTAAGGATATGATGTGCGGATCTAGTGCTTGAGATTTAAGCTTTATTTCATAAAAAAAAAAGTAAATGTTTTTTGTTACAAAAAGTTTAGACTTCAAATGTGTTGCCTCGTAAAAGTGGGGGATAAAGGTCAATGATACAACGATGCGTAAACAATTTAAAAAGAAAAAAGAAAAAGAAAGATACCAACATGGGATAATGTCCCACGATATAAGCAATTATTGTGTTTTACCATTGAATAGTGATAGTAGGTAGCGTTTCAATTTGTCATTTGGAAAACTCTTCAAATTCAAAGTATTCCTCTTTATTTTATTATTCCTATCACATTGGAGTAAGTGCTTGTTTGGTTTGAAGGGAGGAGTGGGATAAGGAATGGTGGGCATGGGACGGGAAGGGAGAGGGTTATGTTATCTTATTTGATTTGTTGGATGTGAGGAAGGGATTTTAACTATATTTTAACTATTTTATCTCTATACATTAAGTTATATTTTTTTTAATCCTATTGCATATAAGTTAATTTGAAACTTGCTTCAAAATAATTTAATATTATTATATACGTATAATAAATGATATAATGATATTTTTTATTTGTAATTAGTCAAATAAAATATTTTAAAAGAATAAATTAACAAATTTTATCTTTTAACCATAAAAATTTTTATTTTGCCCATCAATTAATTATTTTTTGGAGCACAAGTAAAATTGTTCAATTTTTTTTTAATTTCAACTTAGCTCATCATGATTTTTTTTTTTAATACAATGGCAAGCTAAGCTTGAAATGAGAGGAATTAGATAGTTTGAGGGTTATCCCCCCTTACACAAGATTGGTCAAGGAGGAACTGGTCCCGGCAACTAGAGTTCATCATAATTTTACTCACATAATCTCATTTGGTAAAATTAATGAATTCCATTTTGAGCATAAATAAATGATGCAAAAGTCAATAATACTCACAATTCATGTTTTTCACAGAGTCATGACAATATTCAAAAGTCTATATACCAAAAAGTCATTACAACATGCTCAAATGTAACAAAAAAATTGGAAGTCATCATGCAATACTTAAAAGCTGTACATTTAGAGTTTATACTAAACTATTCAAAAGGCATCATAAGTAGTTAGAGAACGATCTAATTAAAGAGAATTATAAAACATTTTTATTATCACTTGCCTTCTTCTTGAAGATGAACATTCAACACTGTTATAAGCTTATCTACATCACCCATAAGAATACAGTATATATCTGGTACTTTCTCAGCATTATATTCACATTTTTTAAGCATTTTCCAAAGCTCTTGACCTGATAATTGTAGCACTTGTATCATTGTAGTGGAGGCTTTTTCTATAACCAAATTTCCTTGCATTAATGCATAAGTTCCTCTTTTAATTGCCTTGGCCACTGCACATATTGACCTTGTTAAATCTATCATATTATTTTCTTGTTCTCGAGGAACCCTCCTTGTCCTCATGCTGCAAACATTATTAGTAGTAAGCAAATTATCTTGTTCAGTGCTATAACATTCTTGTCCACTCTGCAATATGGTCAGAAGTAAATTGTTCTCCTTCCACCTACGATCAGCCATCACTTTAAGATAATCCTCCAACATCAAAGAAGCCAAGGCTTTTGTTGGGTACTACATTCCAAATGCAGTAACAAGCACATCAAATTAGCATACTTATAAAATAGAATTAGAATTCAGAAGTGATAGGGTTTATACATCCTCTGAAAGATAGATATATATATATATATATAAGGAAGTATAAATAAATTATTAGATGAAACTAGACTCTGTATTATTTATCTATAAACTGAATCAAGGCTTCCTCTCCCCAGAATAGAGGAGAGTTGTAACTTAACGGAGTTAAAGAGTTGAAGAAAATGAAACTAAAAAGTTAACAGTCATCCAATCCACTATTCTTTTGGGAGACCAGGGAGACCACACACACACACTCCTTTATTGTCTCACAAGTTCTGGACTCCTAAAATCCTCCCCAACCCCCTTGGGGAATAAAACACAACCAACAATTGCCTCATCCATCCTCAAATGCTACAAGACAAAGTTGGCTATCCCCTTATAGTTCCCTTTCTTGCACCCACTCAACCACCTCAGACCTCTTTATATACCTTTCTATCATAAATCTCTTCACATCTATTTATCTCCTTCTCGGACTTGGTTATATATATATATATATATATATATATATATCTCAAACATTTACTTCAGCATCCTAAACAATTACAAAAAGGATATGAAAATATAAATTTAGCTTTATGTTTAATGGTGTATTTGGTTGTAAGAGAGTGGGATGGAAGGGAAGAGAAAATGACCCCTTCCCCTTATTTGGTTTAAAATTTTGGAGGGAAAGAGAGACAAAGTTTACCTTTCCCTCCCTTCCTTTACCCCATATTGGCTTCCTTCCAAATTAGGGTTTTTTTTAGGGGAGTCAAAGTTTTGAGACAATTTTACCCCTATAAATTTTCTATTATTCCATTAATGCCCACAAAAAAAATATTATTAATTAAAAATATAATGTACTACCTCCATTTCTTAACGTACTAGCGAGTTGACTTGTTGTAGTGATAAAGAAAAGCTCAATAAATCATTTAATCATAACATATATTTTAAAATATTTATATGTATTGTTAGATTATATATCAAAATATATGTCAAACAAATTAGTTTTAAAAAAATGTTAGATAGATTGGTGAGTTTGTTTCTTCTATAAAAAAAAAAGTCAACGAACTCTTATATTAAGGAAATGAGGTAGTAATAAAATAAAAATATATTATTATAAAATTGATTAAAAAATTATATAATTATAATTAAAAATGTATTATAAAAATTAATTAAATATTTAAAACATATTATTATAAATATAATATAATTTTAAAAAATAAATAATAATTAAAAGCATATTATATAAAAATGAAAAATAGTATTAAATTTAAAATAAAAAAATGATTATAGATAAAAAAAATATTATTCCATTTTAAAATATAATTTTTTATTTATAGAAATAAAAAATTGCAATTTCCATATCCATAGAGAATCAATTCCAACTTACTAAATGGGCTCTAAAATAAATTGACTATGGATATATCAATTCTAAGATAATTTGTAAACTGAAGTCATGAAAGCACCAACTGCAATATACAAATTTACTATTTAAAGCATTGAAATTGTTATTCAAAATTCATACTCCTTATTAGACTTTCAACTATTTATTTTAACCTAAATCCAAATATTCTTCTTAATCCAACAACTTAATTGAAGAATAAATTAACTTCAATTTCACAAAATCTCCAAGTTAAAGATTAGGGTTTCAACATGAAATTGTTAAATTACAAGTTTTTAATTTATTCAACTTTCTAAACTGATTAAAACCTCAATAATACCTCCAATAACTTTAATAAATATTTTATATAAAATAAATCATAAAAATTTTAAATTAAATATTTATTTTAAATTATTATGACAGTCAAATTACGAAAAGTTAACCATTAATATTTTTCTACCTTTTATTTGAGGGCTATTGTCAAAACTTAATTTTTATCTCTAATCTTAATTCTAAAATTTCTTCTAATTCGTATGATGTTACTAATATTACAAAGAAAAAGGTTAGGAATGGTTTTGATTAGCAAGATAATTCCAAAACAAAACCAGGATCTGAAATAAGTCTTCACGCTCCGCTGAGAAGAGAGGGTGGCGCTGCCACTGTTTTCCGTTTTTTCTTGATGATGTGACAGTACGTGGGGGGTGTTTAAACTGTACCCACCCCTGCTTCCATGCCCCACACATTCTCCCTCTCAGATATTAATATTAATGCTGTGTTTGGTTGAAGGGGAAGAAAAGGAAGGAAAAGAAAAATACTCCCTTCCCCTCATTTAATTCAAAATTTTAGAGGGGAGTGAAACTAAAATTTACACTTCCCTCCTCTTTTAAACCCCATTTTGGCTCCCCTCTAAATTGAGATTTTTTGGAGGGGAGCCAAACTTTTTGACAAGTTTATCCTTCCAATTTTTCTATTCTTCCATTAATGCCCTTGATAAAACTATTATTATAATTTAAAATATACTATAATAAAATAAAAATATATTGTAATAAAAATAAAATGGGGGAATTACTATAAAGTCCCATGGAAGAGAATTAATATCAGAAAGGTCCCATTGACAACTCAAGCAGCTACAAATGACAACTCAAGTTACTCGCATTGACAACTTCTTGGAAACTGTCTGATATTAATTCTCTTGCATGTGATTTTGTAGTAATTCCCCCAAAAATATATTATTATAAGTTAATTAAAAATAGTAATCATATAATTTTAATTAAAAATAAGTTATAAAAAAAATTATAAATTATAAAATATATTTTTATAAAACTAATTTATAACAATATGTTATTATAAATAAAAATATATTTTAACAAAATAAATAATAAATAAAATATAGTAATCTTAAATTAATAAAAAATAAAAATCATAAAATTATAATTAAATCATATATTATACATATTAATTAAAAATAAAATATATTATTATAAATAAAAATATATTATTATTTTTAAAAAATATAATATCATAGGGTAAATAAAAATATTATTTTTTTCAAAATATAATATCACAGGGCCGCGCACCTTAGTGTGTTTGTGTGTATTTTTAACTTTTATCCTCTTCTCTTGAAAATTATTTTTTATTATTGATTTATAATTTTTTATTCTTATATCTCACATTTGGATGTATGATTAACTGATAACATTTATCATAAAATATTATTTTTAAATGAGTAATTATTTCTCTATGTGATAGTTAAATTCTCTAAATAGAGGAGATAATATATTTTTTTGAACAACCAGATCAGTCAAAAATATTTTGTATAAGTTGAGATAAAACTCTTTTTACATATTTATTTCATATTATGTAAAATTACTTTCAAAAAACTAATCCAAATACTGGAGCAGCAGTTGGAATATAATGTGATACCAAAGGGAGACCGAATTTCATTATTCAAAAAAAAAAAAAAACGGGAGACCAAATGTAAAAGAGACAGCAATTGATAAAAAGCAATTAATCACTTTCAAAAAGCCTCTTGGGGAGAATTGGGATAAATCAGCCATTAAGAAATTAATTAGAAAATGAGACATGGCATTAAATTTTTATGATAGAATTAAATCTGAATGATTCAAATTTAATAGGTTAGAGGAACTTATTATTCTGATAAACTCTATAACTAGATCCTCTTACTGAATGCAATTGTTTTCAACGTGTCAGACAATAAATGTGACTTCTTCTATAATCAAGACATTGGTTTGCCAAGTTTGAAAAACTAACCTTATATGTTATATTCAATTTTATTTGTAATTAATTACATGTTTAATGTTCAATAATAAATAACAATGGCTTTAGATAGATTCACTTAAATAAATTATTATGGAGCTACATTAATTCTATCTTTTAACATTATTAGATACATGTATCCGTGCAACGCACGGGAAGTTCTATCTAGTTACATACAATTATGTGTCCTAATTTTAAAATATTATTATTTAATTATTACTTTGTATAAAAAGTTGGGAGAATTGGAGAAAAATCCCTCATTGGGGAATTAATTAGAGAATAGGATATTTTCAGTTGCACATGTGAAAGTTCGGTTGTACATGACTTGGAATCTCAGTTGTATTTTGTGTAAGAACCCATTCTACAATTAATTTTTTAATAAGGAACTTATCTCAGCTTTTTTAAGGTGTCTATCTTTAAAAAATCACAAAAAAAAAATTAAAACTAAACCATTTTCTAATTATAAAATATCAAAATATGATTCATTTTATATAAAATCTAATAATATAAACAAATAAGAAAAATATATTTGAGAAGCACCCCAAAATTGGGGTGCACAGCTGACACCCCAAGTCCAACGTTAGGTGCAAGCCCTGATAATAGTCACTTACTGTGGTTTAGGGCTAACTAGTGGTTGTTGAATTATTAATTAATTAAGTAGATTAGATTAAATACTCCTTTCGGCCTATATATGGAGTAAAGAGGGAAGGCTTTATTTAGTACTATTTATAGGTCATATTATTAAATTTTTCATATGAATATACAATTTTATCTTTCATTTATTATGTATTAACTTCGCTATCATATGTTATCGTGGACATTAAATAAGGATAAAGTTAAAAAGTTATTAAATTTTAAGACAAAGTTAATATGGTTTAATTTTTTTTATTTTATGTGAAATATGTTGAATGTGATTTAAATAGGATTAGATAAGTATACATGATGTATTCTTTTTGCTTTTGATTTGTTTGTTCTTTCGTCAGCTATGTTTTGAAGTACTTTGATGGCGCTCTTCGACTGGGCTTGGCTCAACGGTTGGTGCGATCCCTAGTAATAGCCACTTACTCTGGTTTAGGGCTGATTATTAGTAGTTGTTGAATTATTAATTAATTAATAAAATTAGCTTAGATTAGATATATATGTGGTGATATTCCAGCTGCTTTCAATTTGTTTGTGCTCTAGTTTCTAAGCTTGGACCAACCCATGTGAACTCCTAAATAAAATATAATAGCCACTTGGTATTGTTTAAGGCATATAGATTAATAATGGTAGTGGGATTAATAATGAAACCCACTATGATAATTGTCACCTTTATGCTTTTCCTTTATGCTTTAGTCTTCTTTTTAACCTTTTAATTTCATTCCTTTCCACACGGGTCATATCTGTCGTTACTCCAATTTACTTTAATGTGTTAGATAAGGTTTCAAAATGGAGTTGGGAATCTAGTTCTGGGAATTCGTACCAATGCTACTTAATATTCTAGTGACAAAAAGGGTTAGTGGAAGGCCACATGAGAAAGCTACGAGTTTAATATTT
>QFDD01009877.1:0-11064 GCA_006871305.1 Vachellia collinsii
CTTCTGGACTTGAACATCAGGATTTGAATCTCTCTCAATTTCTTAAGAAATTAACAATTGTGTTGATTTCAATAAAAGAAAAGGATACAAAATTACTGTGAGGTTCGCCATCTGATCTCTCACAGAGAATACTGTACTTTTCTTCTCTGAAACCAACACCTTATTATTTGATGCTCTAAGAAATTAACGAGACTCAAATCTCATGCTTGACAGTAGACACAAATACAGATAAGATAAGCTTGAAAGATAGATGGCTATCACATTACTGGGCAAGAAGATGAGCATCGATGTCTCTGGTAAGTTCAGCAATCACGTCAACGATAGAGTGAGGGTCAGGAATGTGACCTTTCAGCCTCTCATATTCCATGGTCACGTGCACCAAACTCCCTTTGTCCTTTGGAATTGCCTGCAAGGTAAAGTTAAGTGTCTTGTAATCCTTAAGCGCATCTCCCTCCACAACCCTCAGAGTGATCAAGTTCTTGTCTGCGTCTATCGCTTCAATCACATCCTTACCCACCCGGTTTTTCCCGTCTGCACAATTCATAAGTTCCTTATAATAAGAACTGGATGGTATATTCCTATATACAATACAAATCAAAAGAATTATTGAACCACAGAAGAGTGAGTGTGTGTGTGTGTGTGAGTGAGTGAGAGAGAGAGAGAGAGAGAGTTTTGAGAGGTTACGACGTACCGAGGACGTAATGCCAGGTAATAACAGAACCGACCTTGCCCCAACTTCCATCAACGATGGCATTTTTTATTATACCAGGTGAAACATGGGGCATATGGTGAGGCTTGCTGCTGAACATTTCATGAAACTGATCTGCAGAAGCATTAATGTGAACATCAACTTCCACCTTCCCCAACAACTGCTCTTCATGATGTCGTCCCTGAGCCAGTGAGAGACTCGCATCAATCTCTCTGCTTAGTTCTGCCACGAACTGAGTCAGAGAGTGTGGATCTGGAATCCTCCCGTGCAGCTTCTCGTACTCAAGTGTCCAGTGGGCCACACTCCCTTTTGCCTTTGGGTTCACGAGAAGCGTACACTTAAAGCTCTTGTATTGCTTCAGTATATCTCCCTCTATTGCCTTGAAAGCTATCAGGTTCCTCGCTGGATCCACAGCTTCAATCATATCCTTCGCCACACACTGCTTCCCATCTGTATGTATATGTATCATCTCAAGTGTTCGATGAAAGGATTAATCACTTCTAGCTTGTTTGGTTAGGGTTAGATTTTAAAAAGTGACTGCGCGTGAGAAGAGGAGTTTTATCTCGTTATAGTAAAAGTGATTTTAAAAAAGTTTTATAACTAAAGCCTAAGATTAGAATTCAACGAATTAGGTACTGTATATTTTGCTTATCTTTCTATCAAGTATCATGATAGCTTAGAGATCGCCCAGATCGCAGGCATATATTAGATTGGTTTGTATACATATCCAAATATATAGGTTAAGCCAATTTAATAGGACTCCTCTTAATGAGACTTCGATGTGCAGGAACTCACAGAATTCTTCAGCATATATATTAGCTGGAAGAAGAGTGAAGCAAGAATATATTAATTAATAAAGAGTGAGACTTAATTACCATGAACGTAATTCCAGACAATGATGGAGCCAACTTTGCCAAAATCACCTTGATGCAGAGTCACACTCTTGATCTTACCAGGAGCGATGTTGGCCGTGTGATGGGGATTGCTTTTGAACATTTCATGAAACTGCTCGGCAGAAGCATTCAGGTGGACGTCTATTTCAACCTTCCCAATACGAGACATCTCTTCTTAATTCTCTCTTTTGATAGATAGGTAGATAGATATTGCAAAGCCTATTTGCATGCACATTGAAGAAGGCTTTAGCCCTGAAGCCTTTATATAGGAATTCTGAGGCCGTCTCAAAGTCCATGTGTAATAAGCATCACAAGTATGTGCAGTGCCCATACGTGACGTCATTAGCAATGTATATTCCAGTTTCCTCATTTTTCTAAAGGAATTGATTCATTTTGAATCCATCCTTTTTTATTTTTTTATATGATAAATATTTGATTGAGTCACGTCTGGCCCTACCAGACTCAATTAAAAATATGTATTTTTATATAAATTACTCCCTCAATCCCAGGTTATAGTAGCCTAATTTTTGAATTAGTCCGTCCCATTTTATAAGATTCATTTTGAAGCTTGTCTCAACCTTAAATAAATGTTTACCCATTTTATCCTTAATCAACATAGTCTCATTATCTTTTTTTCATACATCCTCCCTCTTACCTACCACTTATAAATAAGGGCATATTTATAGATAAATATATATATATATTTACGTATTTATTACTTTTAATAATTTTAACAGTGTTTGAAACGTTATTTGAATCTTATAACAAGATAAGGAGAGAGTAACAAATTAATTGCAATGAATTGTCTATTGGCCCTGAAGTGATTAGATTCGCACGCCACCACCCAGTCCCTGCCAGATCACAGCTATAGACAATTCATTATATTTTGTAAGGTCTTATCAACATTATGAATTATTGCACAAGAAGTGGTTGAGGAGGGGCTTTATTCCCGAAAGATTATATGGTTGGGGATTTTGAAATGAGGACGCTTTTTGTCCCCCAAAAAACTAAAGAAACTTGTGTTATTTTTTTAACTTTGAAATAGAATATTTTTACATATTTAACAATAAAAAATTTCAATTATATATTAAAAATCAAAGTTGAAGTTTATTTTAAAACTTTTGTGACTCATTGTTTAAATTTCAAATACTTAGAGGTTATAGAATAAATGATTATACTTAGGTAACGTTTCTTTTATATATATATATATATATATATTTTGGCTAGGGGACGTTCCTTATATTTATTAATCAAGTTTTCATGTGAATTGATTGGAGAACTTAACATGATATATATATATATATATAAGAAACTTCACCTATATATGTATCATTCTTTAATAAAACATCAAATTTAATTTTCCTCTTATTGATCCCTCCCATTTACCATTAAATTTAGGGGAAATTAATTTTTGGATCATTACAGTTTTATCTGATTTTTTATCAGATCCTGGTGACCTTTTTTCCCTTTTTATCAAGCCCTCTTACTTTCAGATATTTTTAATAGGTCCCTCTAATTTTTTTTTACCAAATCATTCTAGTTTTATCCAATTTTTAATAATATCCTCTGCAGTATACTAGTATTTTAAATTTTATTTATGGTTAAGGTGTAAAAATATTCATGAGTTTTTACTAAAAGAGAATTTAGCAACATATACTTTTTGTTGGTGCAAAAATGCATATGAATGTTCAAATATAAGAAAAAATGTCAAAACCCTTACATACAACCTAACACAGTTATTTTGTAGTGGGGGCACACACTGTTTTACATATGCGTGTGTGACGGTATTAACTTATATTTAAAGGTCATGACATTTTTGCTTCCACTTTAAATCATACACACTTTTAGTAATAGTTCATGAGCATTTTAACACATTAACCCTTTTATTTATTAATTTTATTCTTTAATATTAATTTCAATTTTAAATTAATAATTATATAATGTGGCAAGACAATTAATAAAATCATTTGATAATTAATAATTAATTATAATTAAACATAGATTAGATATAATTATATTCAACTGTTAGAAAAGTTTATTCTTATAATTCAAATATTATAATTATAAAATTCTAATTTCAAAATAAATAATATGTATGTTTTAAAAAATTTAAACAATATTAAGGTATGATTATTATAATAATTTATTATTTTTATAATATCATTATCTATATAATAAAGAACAAAAACCATACAGACCTAATTATAAATTATATAAAATTATAAGGATCTGATTAAAAATAGATTATACTGTAAGAACTTGATAAAAAGAAATACCCTTTAAATTTTTTTAAAAAAAAAAAGATAAACAGAAATAAAAACTATAAGAGTTAAATAAAAATCAGTTGAAATTATAAGTACCTATTAATTAATCATCCTTAAATTTAATATCACATTTATGGTCCGACCATAACTAGCTATTACTAGATGTTATGGGTCTGACACCTCCTTTTCACATTTTATCTTTTTTATTTAATTTTTATTAAATATAAATCTTGGTTTCATGTTTATTTGAATTTTCATGTCCCACAATCTGGCCTTATTATCTTATAATAGAAACTGAAGTTAGTATCGTGACGGAAAATTACTATGATTTTGTGAATTTAAAAATTGAATTTATTTGTTTTTATTTTATTATTCAATCGATAATCTAAATGAAGTCCTCACAACTTGCAATTTGCTTAATTTATCTCGTTTTTAATTACTTGTTTTTTTAGAGTAAACTAGTCTAACCTTTTGTTCTGCTTTAATTGCACAAACCTTCCATCTATTTTGAAAACATATGTATTAATCCAAACAATTAAAACTGTTAAAGATTATTATAAAAAGATTCTTCAAATATATATATTTTTTAAAACCATATCAGAACTTTTAATTTTTACGTGAAAAATTTTAACAACTAGATTGAAGATTCGATTCATTTATTTTAAGCATATCTAAAAATTTTAAATTATAACATATTATTATAAAGATCTCAAAATTATATCATTTTATCATTTACATGAGAATACACATATATATGTAATCAACTTTGCAACATGGTAAACAAATTAACAGTATAACAAAAAAGTTGAAAATACATATTAAAATCAACTTTTACACATTAATTATTTTTAATGACCAATTCGTCTCATCTAACAAAAAAAAATGTTAACTGAACATTTATAAGTATTTAGTAACAAAATTTTCACATTTAATTTAATTTACAATAGAATTCAAATTAATATTATGTTTAAGAATTCAAATTTAAAGAAAAAAATTTGATAGGGTTTGGGTAAATGATCAAGAACATAATGAGTGGATGTCGTTGGGGTTTGAGATGGGAGAAGTTAATATCGCACCTGTTCGTTTCTGTCATTGTCGGTGAATGCAATTTTTTGCAAATTAAATTGATTCTGTCAGGGTAGGGACAGATTTATTTGTTTCAGTCTTTTCTATTAATTTTGTAGGCCTATATGCCAGTTGGGTAACATAAACAATCATTTTCGGAAAATTTCAAAAAAAACAAAAATTAGTGGAAGGGAAAATTAAGAAAAATCTCACAAAAATATGTTTGTGTTTTTAAAATATTGCCTATTAATTTATTTTTTTAAAAAAAATTAGCCACGCTCGCTCATCGATGACCCTACCACCAAGGACAGATGTTTTGGCGGAGGTGGAATTAATTTGACCATTATTTCGAATAATATTTTCTGTGGAATTTCTCCGAAAGATTATATATCTTTTAGTCTGTCCTGCCTGTGTCTTGTGGAGCCTTCATTACGGTGACAGTTGTGTCTGGGCTATTGCTACCCTAAATACACCCATGGCCTCATGTTCACCAGCAGCTGGGCCCCATTTTAATTTATGAACACGACTTTGACGAATGAGATAAAACGATGATGGTGCAAAATTAGAACCACGGACTCACGTAGAGAGGGGAAAAGGACATGTTGTCGTTGGGCATCATACTGACAAGTGCTTTATCTCCTGTTTTTAATTTAAAAAAAAAAATCTAGAAGCTAATTAATTAATATATTTATTGTGTTTTAAATTAATTTACATGACTTATAAATTGATATATAATTTAACGATACATATGAATATTTTAAAATATGTATTATTATTAAATAATTTTTTTAATTTTTTTAAAATCACTCTAAATAAAATTAATTAATTAATTCTTATATATCATAGATCCAAAATAGTACTGCTACGTGGGGTTAATACGCGGTTGCCACCAGAACCACTCACTTTTCATATTCCATCCTTGCTCTTGCCAAGTGGAATAAAAGTATCGTCACGCGCGCGCGTGTCTGTCAGTGGACAACAATGAGGCCGTGCCATTATTGATTATCCTCGTACGATCCTCTCACCATTCTCGCTAGCAAAGATATCTGTCGTCGTCGTCGTTGATGAATTCTAGTTAGCTGTATACAGGGGGCTAATGAAGAGAGGTGATTCACTCATTTGGATGAAGTCGAACAAGTTTCTTTCAACAGCTAGGGCTTCCCCCAGGCCATCTTCTGCACATCCGTATGTCCAACAAGTCCATTATAACCATTCAATCTCATTATGATCTTTGCCAAGGGGAAGGTTGCGTGTGGCGATTTGCCCAGAAGGATAGGAGGCAGGGCAACCAGGGGGGTTCATGTTGTAAGAATTTGGCACACCAAATTAAATGGTACGTACAGTTAATACACACCCAACAAACCTGTACTGTACATCGAAACAAGTATATGTTCCCTCAGGCCATCATGTCATCCCAATAACTTGGGATACATAGAGGCACAGGGCTCCCATTCACCCTAAAATTTGAAGTACCCACCAGAGACGTAAATATCCCAACTTCCAGGGTAATTAGGGGAGGGGGGGCCGGGGACTTTTGGGGTGCATGGAAACGTGTTTCCAAATGAATCTTCAACTAAAAGAAATAATAATGACTTTGAAGGGTCCTCAGGCTGCGTGATTGATCGGATCCTGAGTCCACACACAAACACGACATTAGGCCCCATTTGGTCCATCAATTGAAGAAGGATCTGGAACCCCAAAAATGGGTACTCTATCAACCGCCGTAGATATTCCCATCCATCAAGAGCAAGGCTATAAGTCTCACTTGACATCTATGAATTCATATTTTTCGCCTTATTCTTCCTTACTGTGATGCACTATTACGGGTTTTTGGATTGATGGTAAAAATCAATTTTTCAACATAATTTATCGTTCATGTATTAAGTATATGAGATGGGTTTTATTTCAATTTATGTATCCCTAACTTTTATAACATTACAAGAAATAAACAGGGCAGGGCACACATCTTCAGGTTTGTTTTCCGCGGGAAACATGAAAACTCACCTTCGATTCTGACTTTTAAGCTTGAGTTGCAACTGTAGGAGCGTTTCCTTTTTGGAAAAATTATAGTTCCTCTAAATATTTATTTAATTTCATTATATTAAAATTGTTAATTAAATTGGTTGATATGACATTTTTTTAAAAAACATTTTAATTATCTTTCTTAATTCCCTCTCTACCTTTTACTTGAGTATTATTGATGAGTGAGCATCAATAGGAATAATTTGGTAAAAAAAATAGAAATATGTCATCCATTTAGTATCAAAATCAAGTCCCCAATCAAGTAGGAACTTTATGTAGGATTGGAGGAGTGTTTCAATTAAATTTAGCAGATACGATTTTATTTCAAAATAAAATTTATTAGATTATGAAATTAACTCGCAGTACCGGAAGAATTAAAGTTAAATTATTTTTTTGATGATACATGATCAAAGTGCGTATGAATACTTATTATTGTAAATATTTAAATGTGTATATATGTATTTGTAAATTCATTTATAATAAACACTTATAAATTTTTGTTTCAACTGTTGCAAATTAGGACTTCAAATTTTTAGCTACATACTCATTATTCTGTTATCATTAGTTGTTAAAATACTTAAACGGACTCATAAAAAAGAAAAAAAGTGAACGACGGGCATTCTCATCATTTACATCAAAACCTAATTTCACTTTGATACTGTAGCATAGTTTCAGAATTTATTGGCTCTTATTTAGAAATTACAATAAAGTTATATCAGAGAGGTTAACTGAAATTTCCCCATTTTTTCTTTGTCACGCTTGTCTAAGCGGAAGGGCATCTATTCTTTCTCTAATGCTGCATTTGGTACATCAGAAGTGAAGGTTTGAAAGTGGAATTGGGGTGAAAAATAAAAATATAGATTGTTTGTTATCTTGGAATCCAATTCTATAGAATTGCCATTTCCATAAAAAGGTTGTAAATGGGTTCCATGGCCCATCCAGTTTCATGGAAGTGAGTTTTACTTCCCATTTACCCTTCAATATTTTATATATTTACAACTCTACCCTTCCTCTCCGGCGCACACAGCATCTCCACCTTCGCCTTCGTCCTCCGACCTCCCTCTTCAGCGTACACAGACTCTACCCTTTCCCTCTGACACTTGCGATGGCTTTCCCTCCGACGGAGGAAGGTGAGATGAAGGTAACGGTGATGGGACGGTTCCCACTTCAGATCTGCAACAAAGGCGTCACCGCCTCCTCCTCCTTTCAGATCTGCAACAGAGATGGCATCGTCTCTGGTGTTGCTATGCCATCACAGACCAAAAACGCACTTGAGGGCGTTGGCGTGGCGGAGAGTGGCGGAGAGTGTTGGCGTGACTTTTCACAGACGGAGGGGCGTTGGCAGTGGAGGATTTTTCCTATGGTGGTGTTGTTGCTGGTCGAATGGTTGTGGCAAGCGGGGGAAAAAAATTTTATGGTAAAGGGCGTTTTGGTAGTTTCATACCATAAATAATAATTTCAATTAAAAATTATATCTCACTTCTTCCATCTTATCAAACATGTTTTAAAACCCATTTCCAGTTCTAGTTCCACTTTCACTTCCAATTCCATTTGCACTTCTAACAAAAAGAGTTCAATGTACCAAACGGGGCATACTGTTATAGACATTTCTAGTTTTATTTTTTAAAATTATTATTGAAATATTAAATTAAAAAGTGATTGAGTAACTAGTATAATGCAAACAATTGCAATGTAATCTCAACAGTTCAAAAATGCTCTAAAAAGGTTTAAAAAAACATTTTATAAATGATCTAAAAAACATAAAATCTAGGGAGAATTTATGTAGGGTCATAAATAAGAGAATTAATATCAACAATGTCCCCAGATATTGTTAATGGTAGCTGCTTCAGTTATTAATGAAACATTGTTGATATTAATTCTCTTACTTCGGACCCTACAATAATTTTTCGTAGAATCTAAACGGTTGGCCGGAATACCACAATAACAACAGAACATGCATGGAGAAAGGAATGAAAATGAAGCATATATTATAGTTGCAAGTTGTAGTACGTACCAAGCTCTCTCCCGTGACGAAAAAAGCAACCAAAGGGCCCCACGTTTTCTGGTCTGAAGACTTGCAAAGGAGCGACAGAATAGACATAGCATGCCGTATCACTGAGGCCAACACCAAAAGCCAACGTGACAGGAATCAACTTAAGGTCTTCATTATTGGGAATAGCTAGTGCATTGCTATTCTTACGGACCAAGCATTTAGCTATTCGAATGATTCCTCTGTGTGACAGTTAATTAAGTTTGTTAATTATTAGCTATGAGCATCAAGTTTGTTATTAGCTAAATAATTAACAGATCGTATGCATAAGGCAGGCCAAAGATTTATACACACACAAAGTGATTATTAGCTTAACGAGACTCTATTATATTATAACCCTTTCGAACCAATAATCTTTCTTTGCCGTAATTAACTCAAATCAAAGCGCTTGCTTGAGATGGTCATATACCAGCAATTAATTAATTGACAGTATTTTCGTTGAAAGGAGCAAATATTGGACACACTAATTAGGGCTTAATTGATTCCCTTTGTATGACTGGAATGCTGAAACTCTGTGTAAATGGCTTTGTCTTCTTTGCCAACTCATGATTAATTATTGTGTGATTACTTTGTATGTCATAGACATTTTCGTTCAACTTGGATTCGTTTTATTCCGCGTTAGCAGGCGCAGGTTGAGATGTTTCGTTTTCTTTACTTGCTGGTTTCTCTTCAACTATAAATACTCAACCTAGCTAGAATTTATTATACATTTCGGTACTGAAGATGAAATTTCAATTCTTTCATGTAGTGTTTGAAAGTCTATAAATACCCCTGATCTTATTTCCATTTGCAACATTCCAGTATAAGTCCCTGTCAGTCTTCTACGCCATAAATCACTGTAAGTGTTTTCTATAGGCTAAGAAATTTCCCTCTCGAATCCTGATCATGTAAACCAACTCCTTGCATTTTTAGCCTAGCTAAGAGCATGAGCAGGAGATGTGTATTTGGCCTTTGCATATTTAGAAGAAACACACATAGACAACACAATTGTATTGATCTCATTAATTATGCCAAATTAATCAGTTGTAAAGAAGTCACCTTTATGATCTTATTCACACCTTGTGAACTTAATTTCATACTATGATTGAGAAAGGCCACTAACCTACCGTCCATATCGGCACTCTTTTTATTTTTCTTTTTGGGATGACATCCATCATAACTGAAGATTTTTTTTGGGTGATGTCTAAAAAACGTTTTTTAATTGGAATTATCTATCTATTCTTGGATGAAGCTAATTAGGGTATGCGAAAATTTAACACTCAACCGTGCATTTCACCTTATAATCACAAAAGGACAATACATCCGATGATGATGATGGAGATATATACACACATACGTACGTACGTAGGAACAAGCCAGCAACCCCAAGCATCAACAACATAGACAACAACAACAACTTCTGATTGAAGCTGCTTTTATTGCATGCACTGAGGGTTTATTTAACATCCACAAAGACAAGTACTTCTGGACTTGAACATCAGGATTTGAATCTCTCTCAATTTCTTAAGAAATTAACAATTGTGTTGATTTCAATAAAAGAAAAGGATACAAAATTACTGTGAGGTTCGCCATCTGATCTCACACAGACAATACTGTACTTTTCTTCTCTGAAACCAACACCTTATTATTTGATGCTCTAAGAAATTAACGAGACTCAAATCTCATGCTTGACAGTTGACACAAATACAGATAAGATAAGCTTGAAAGATAGATGGCTATCACATTACTGGGCAAGAAGATGAGCATCGATGTCTCTGGTAAGTTCAGCAATCACGTCAACGATAGAGTGAGGGTCAGGAATGTGACCTTTCAGCCTCTCATATTCCATGGTCACGTGCACCAAACTCCCTTTGTCCTTTGGAATTGCCTGCAAGGTAAAGTTAAGTGTCTTGTAATCCTTAAGCGCATCTCCCTCCACAACCCTCAGAGTGATCAAGTTCTTGTCTGCGTCTATCGCTTCAATCACATCCTTACCCACACGGTTTTTCCCGTCTGCACAATTCATAAGTTCCTTATAATAAGAACTGGATGGTATATTCCTATATACAATACAAATCAAAA
>QFDD01009878.1:0-13892 GCA_006871305.1 Vachellia collinsii
CAGTTGGGATTCTGATTATTAGTTTGGAGATTTTCTTGAAGCCATTCCTGGAAGGGGCGTTGGAGGAAAGAAGAAACCTTATCTGGAGGTATGATGAGTTTCCAGCAATTAGAAGCTATAGTACACTCACGAAGGACATGATCTATATCTTCAGATACATGGCTACATAAATCACAGGAAGCATTTTGAGTCATATGCCGCTTGAATCGCTCATTATTAGTGAGTAATTTGCCACTAAGAGCCAACCAGAGAAAAGTGCGAGTGCGTTGGGCCCCTGGCCATTTCCAAGCTAAATTCCAGCGAGTGTTTTCAGTAGCCCAACCATCAGCTTCAATCATGTTATACGGCGAGCAGATTGTGAAGTCACCATTAGGATTAGGGTGCCAAACACAAACGTCTGGTTGTGAAGATAAAGATGGCGGCCTAAGAGAAGCAATTTGTTGCAAGACATGTTGAGGCAAAAGAGTATCAAAAGCTGACCAATTCCATGCTCCATCCTCTTTCACAAAAAACTCCAATGTTTTATGAAACTCCCCTTCCATTATCGGAGCAAAAGAGAGATGACACAAAGGCCCAAGTTCACCTTTTTAGTTGCTTTATTTTAGTTTCTCCATTATAGCACAAGTTAAAGATACTTACCATCAACAAAATGGTTGAAATCAGTGACTTTTTTTTTTTAAGTATTAAGTGAAAATTGGTGAATAGAAGTCACAAGCCTAAAAAGGATTAGTGCAAACTATACATGTCACAATTTACATATGCGAACAATATTCACTACAAAGTGAGTAATAGCACTCAACTTCCTTGCAAATACATTTCCTAATTAATGCCAATGCTTTCCCCCCCAAAAAAAAAAAAAAGCTGAGCATCTCAGAAAAGAAAAAATGAAGAGCAAGATATTAGAGCATATCAATAAAATTATATGGAAATTAAAAAGTGACCATAATTGTTTAAAAGAAAGAATGGTGTTTTTCTTATATAGCAAAATTTTCCATTGCTCACATCAAATTAATTCATTACATCTTCAATTTTGGGCCACAAGTACCCTTTTGCTTGTCTCTTGTATAATTTTTAGAAACTTGGATTAGGGTAACATGTTTAAGAATATAATAAATGACAACCAACAAACGAAGCGAGCAATGCAATAATAATCAGCAAAATCTATGCTACATTGCAAACCAATCAGAACTACAAATTCACTGCAATAACAAAAATTTAGACATATTTCCCAAATCAGTCCCAAATATATGCAGCAAAGCATTAGAATTATATATTATATTCCAACCTATTTGCACCTTAAAATTTGCTTAAAATTTAAGAACCAATGCATAAATCATGTCATATGATAGAAAGGTAGGTCCATTTAGACAAAAATGGTTAGTTTGTAATTAATGATACAAAAGAAGTGAGAGATCATACCTGTCAAAATATATCAAAGGAAGCGAAGTAATGAGACTTCTTTTTGTTTCATTATGTGTAGAAATTTGAGTAGCAAGGGGTGCTAGATTAAGTTATCCTGACATTTCCTGGATTTAGTGGTGGCCAAACATGGCGGAGTTGGCTGAGAAATGCTAGATTCGTTGAGTTGCTTTGTGGGAGGGAGTTGATCTTCATCACAAAAATCTAAAACCCTCTTTCTTTTTTGCAAGGTTGGCAATCTCTCCAATGAAGTACATTCTTTGGCATCTAATGTATCAAGAAATGGAGGAAGTTCATGTATTGACTTAAGCATTTTGCATCCACTCAGGTCAATGCATTTCAATCTTGAAAGAACGTTCAAGGCTGACAATGTCTCCAATGAAGTACATTCTCTAGCATATAATACTTCAAGAGAGGGATGAAGTCCAAGTATTGACTTAAGCATATTGCATCCACTTAGGTCAATACGTTTCAAACTTGAAAGATCATTCAAGGCTGGCAATGTCTTCAAAGAAGTACATTTTCTGGCATTCAATTCTTCAAGAGAGGGAGGAAGTCCAAGTAATGACTTAAGCATGTTGCATCCACTCAGGTCAATGCGTTTCAAGCTTGAAAGATCTTTCAAGACTGGCAATGTCTCCAATGAAGAACAATCTGCGGCATCTAATTCTTCAAGAGAGGGAGGAAGTCCAAGCATTGACTTAAGCATGTTGCATCCACTCAGGTCAATGCGTTTCAATCTTGAAAGATCGTTCAAGGCTGGCAATTTCTTCAATGAAGTACATTCTCCAGCATCTAATTCTTTAAGAGAGGGAGGAAGTCCAAGTATAGACTTAAGCATGTTGCATCCACTCAGGTCAATGCGTTTCAAGCTTGAAAGATTGTTGAAGGCTGGCAATGTCTCTAATGAAGAACAATCTGTGGCATTTAATTGTTCAAGAGAGGGAGGAAGTCCAAGTATTGACTTAAGCATGTTGCATCCACTCAGGCATATGCGTTTTAAGCTTGAAAGATCGTTCAAGGATGGCAATGTCTCCAATGAAGTACATTCTCTGGCATCTAATACTTCAAGAGAGGGAGGAAGTCCAAGTATTGACTTAAGCATGTTGCATCCACTCAGGTCAATGCGTTCCATGTTTGAAAGATCGTTCAAGGCTGGCAATGTCTCTAATGAAGAACAATCTGTGGCATCTAATTGTTCAAGAGAGGGAGGAAATCCAAGCATTGACTTAAGCATGTTGCATCCACTCAAGTCAATGTGTTTCAAGCTTGAAACATCGTTCAAGGCTAGCAATGTCTCTAATGAAGTACATTTTTTGGCACATAATTCTTCAAGAGAGGTAGGAAATCCAAGCATAGACTTTAGCATGTTGCATCCACTCAGGTCAATGCGTTTCAACCTTGAAAGATCATTTAAGGCTGGCAATGTCTCCAATGAAGTACAATCTCTAGTATCTAATACTTCAAGAAAGGGAGGAAGTCCAAGTATTGACTTAAGCATGTTGCATCCTCTCAAGTAAATGGATATCAAGCTTAAAAGATCGTTTAAAGCTGGCAATGTCTTCAATGAAGTACATTCCTTGGCATATAATATTTCTAAAGAGGGAGGAAGTCCAAATAATGACTTAAGCATTTTGCATCCACTCAGGTCAATGTATTTCAAGTTTAAAAGATCGTTCAAGGCTGGAAATGTCTCCAATGAAGTACATTCTCTAGCATCTAATACTTCAAGAGAGGGAGGAAGTCCAAGTATTGACTTAAGCATGTTGCATCCTCTCAAGTAAATGCATATCAAGCTTAAAAGATCATTTAAGGCTGTCAATGTCTCCAATGAAGTACATTCCTTGGCATATAATATTTCTAGAGAGGGAGGAAGTCCAAGTAATGACTTAAGCATTTTACATCCACTCAAGTCAATGTATTTCAAGTTTAAAAGATCGTTCAAGGCTGGCAATGTCTCCAATGAAGTACATTCTCTGGCATCTAATACTTCAAGAGAGGGAGGAAGTCCAAGTATTGACTGAAGCATGTTGCATCCACTCAGGTCAATGCGTTTCAAACTTGAAAGATCATTCAAGGCCTGCAATGTCTCCAATGAAGTACAATCTCTGGCATCTAATACTTCAAGAGAAGGAGGATGTCCAAGTATTGACTTAAGCATGTTGCATCTTCCCAGGTCAATGCGTTTCAAGCTTGAAATATCGTTCAATGCTGGCAATGTCTCTAATGAAGAATGACCTTTGGCATTTAATTCTTGAAGAGAGGATGGAAGTCCAAGGATTGACTTAAGCATGTTGCATCCTCCTCGGTAGATGTGTTTCAAGCTTGAAAGATTGTTCATGGCCGGCAATATCTCCAATGACGTACATTTTGTGACATCTAATACTTCAAGAGAGGGAGGAAGTTCCTGTATTGACTTAAGCATTTTGCAACTTCTGATATAGATGCATTTCAAGCTTGAAAGAAAATTCAAGGCTGGTAATGTCTCCACACTAGTGTCATTCAATGACAACTCTTCTAACCTTGTTAAGCTCCTGATACTGTCAGGGATTTCCCTCAAGTAACTCCACCCGTCTAAACATAAACATGTTAAATTTTGCCAAGCATCAAAAAGGGAGCGCCATTCCTTTGTGTCAATTACTTTCTTAAATGTAATAACTTTAAACTTCTCAAGATTTGTCAAGCAACAAAGCCCATCTATTGGAAGACTACTCAATCTGTCACCACGAACTCTAAGTGTTCTAAGTTCTGTGCATTTTCCTTTTGGAAAATGCAATATCTCAACACTACTGTCAGGAAGATCTATATGTCTCAATTTCTTTGATGACAAACAGAATGTCTTGAGACCATAACACTCATCCATTCTAAGTTTAGAGAGAGAATTTAAATGAGTCTGACTCTCAAGACTCTCTAATTTTTTGCAATAAGATACATCCATCTTAACAATAGTGTGAAGAGATAAAATAGATTGGTGAACACTCCTCAAGTTTTCACAACCACAGAGATCTACAATTTTAAGCTTGCGCGCCATGGAGAAGTCAGGCAGCTCCCTTAATTGCTTAGAATGACACAAATTTATTTTTATTAGATTTGCAAGATCCTATGATGATCACAATGAAAAAAAATTAGTTACCCAAAATGAAAAGGCCTTAATAAATTTGATTAGAATGATGATATGTAAAATATACATTAGCATATAAGTACCTGTTTTCCATCCCAAAGCTTTTTAACTTTGCTTTTTACCATCTGAAGTACAACGAGGTTCTCAAAACAAGAGCCTAAGGGCAGATACTCTAATGGATAGCCATACCAATGAAGATACCTTAATTCATTAGGAAATGAGTCAAGACCAGAAAGCTTTGTAGGAATCAACAATTTGATGAGTCTTAAATTTTTCATCTTTTTGAAGATGTCGGCTTCCAATTGTAGGCATTTTTTGAAATAATCAAACATAATGCCTTCAATTTTATCAGTTCCCTAACAAAAGTAAAATAAAAGAAATATTAAACTTTTTTTTAAAACAGTCAAAAATAAATATGAATTGATGTATCTTTTCCATACCTTGTTATTGTTCAATATACCACATAGTTCATTTGCATCATTTAATCGGCTACGAGTTTCAGAATTTTCACGAACAATTTGCTCAGCCATTTCTCGTATCAAATCATGCATTTCAATATAGCCATCCTGACACTTTATTAGAGCTTTATCTATAAGATGTTCTATTCCACTAACTGCTACAAAACCACAAGCCTCTAGCCCACGAATAATTTCACTTTTTCTTTCTCCCACAAAAAAAAATGCTATGTCTAAAAATATTTCCTTATCCATAGCATCTAATCCATCATAACTTATCCTCAATATATTTTGAATTTGCATATGGGGGCACTTCTTGATTTTGCGAAGCTCACTTTCCCAATATTCTGTTTCTCTAGAATGAAAATGGGAACCCAAAACTTCTAAGGCTAAAGGAATGCCTCCAGCAATGTCCACTGTCATTTCTGATAGCCCTTGATATTCCATTTTGGGTTGCCTCTGATTGAAGGCATTTACACTAAAAAGTTCAAGTGATGCTTCAAAATTTAATACGTCAACTTCATGTATGTATTTGTCATCAATCCCTGCACTCTTAAGAACATGCTTGTCTCTACTCGTTACGAGGATCCTACTACCCTGTCCTAATAAGCAAAGAAGGTGCTGTCCCACCAAATCTTTTAGTTGCTTTGGATTGTCCACATCATCAACCACAATTAAGACCTTTTTCGATTGCAGCCTTCTCATTGCCTCACTCATATCTATGCCATCTTTCCGTTTTAATAGCTTAGAAACAAAATGTTGACGTAAAGAATTTAAACCATCAGTCTTTGTTGTCTCTCTCACATTTTCTAAGAAGCAATGACTTTCAAATTTAGACTTGAATTTGTCAAATATAGCACGAGCAAGGGTTGTTTTGCCTATCCCTCCCATGCCCCAAATCCCAAGAATTCGAAATTCCTCTGGCTTAATTTTCATTAATGATTCAACACCGGTGAAATTTTGATGAAGTCCAATGCTTAGAGAGTTTGACACAATTGGGCTATTCTCTTCCAACTTTTTCAAGACATCTTCAACTATTGCATCAATAACTTTGGATTCATTTCTAAGATATAAAAAAAAAAAAATTACAAGCTGCTCAGGAAAAAATAATAAATCCACAATATACGTTTAGTTATCAAAATTTACATCAAATTTCACTATCAAGATAAAATATGATTAAATTTTAAGCATTTTTATAACATTAAATTATATAATCATCTTTTAAATTATCTTAATTAACATTTTCTGTTAAATAAAACCAATTATGTTTTAAGTAAAAGACTAAAACTAAACTTTTTAAACCTAAAGGATTAAATGAAGACTTAATGTAATATATTTTAACCTAAATTCACATATATAAATGAAGGCTCAGCAAAAGCTTAATAAAATTAAATAATAGAAACAAATTTCTGGAAATTTTGAATAATAGAAACAAACTTACGAAAATTTTGTCAAATGATAACCAGATAAATTGGCGGATTCTTTTAAGACAGATCTCCAAATTTGCAATATGTCCCCGTTATCCTTGAACTCCTGTTCCAGATGAGTAAAGGCAGCTGCATAAGTACTTTTTTGATCCCTGACATGTGATGGATGTACGCGGTAGAAAATTGGTATCACAATCTGTTGATTAGCTTCTTTGCAGTCCATGATTTTGACAAGCTCTTTTAAGCACCACCTCGAAAAAGCATACTTTTTGGAGAATATCACTAAGGCAATCATGGATCCCTCTATTGCCTTCACAAGTGATGCTGATATTTCTCCCCCCCTTTGGAGTCTGTCATCCACATAGACATCTACATTCTTTTGACGCAAACCCTTTTCCAAGTGGCTGAGAAAACCCAATCTGACGTCTGGACCTCTGAAGCTGATGAAAACATCATATTTTCCACATGGGACCTGGGAAGAAGAAGCCGAAGGGAAAGCAGCCATTGCTGGAGGACAAAAACGGGGGAAAAAAATTATAGGTTGTCGATTATTTCTGAAGAAGAACAGAAATAATCAAAATGACTTGTGATCAGACTAACAGATAGGGAATAAAAGCATGGCCACAAGGAATAAACACTGTTCCATAAATCTATTTTCAAAATGAATACCGTGAATAATCAATTCCAGACAAAAATGGACTCATTCTCTTTAAAACATAAGTTTTAATGAATAAGCGGGGACCGGAAAAGCTCCGGGAGAAGGCGAGGTTAACATTGTAGCGAAAGAATAGTTAGGCAGTCAAAAGAGGGCATCCAGAAAACGCAAAACAGAGAGGCAGTTGCAGCGAAGAGGGCGGCAGAATCTCTCGGTGACGATGCAAGAGAGCATTTAAGAGGTTAGAAAATGAGGGAGACTCAATAATACCTTTGTGGGAGTGACTTAATCAAATCTGAAGTTGAAGAGTTGAAGTTGATTCGGTGAGTGAGTTCGCTAATCTTGGGAATTCGATCAGCACAACAGAAAAATGAGGATCCGAGTTTTAAGCCATGGTTCAAAGTGGGTCGAAATTTCCCCGAAATAACGAAATCTTTTGCCCTGAGCTACTTTTGACTCCAAGTCAATTCCACGTTTCACGCTGAATACAGTGGCAAAGCTGCAGCAAACATTTCTTTTTGAGCGTGGCACAGTGGAGTCCTTCGTAGACTTGGTTGCCCTTTTTTTGTTTTTTTTTTTTTTTGAGTGGAGACTTTGTTGCTCCTTTGTTCACACTTGTGGATCCTGATGCTTTCCTCGCGGAATAATACTCAAGCGGGGTTCTTTTCAAGCGGTTATTTTTCTCATTCTTCATCTGTCCAAAAAAAAAAAAAACTTTTGGGTTTTATTGTTTAAACAATTAGAAATTTCCAAGAAGCCAACTAATATATTTCTTTTCTTTGTTTTATTTAAATTAGGTAGAAATTTACTGTACCAACCCAAAAGGAAAAGTACTTGATGTTTCTGCCAAACTCTTTTTTTCCTAGTGGACTGTTACTTTTGGATCCCACAGAAAGACAATAACTCAAACAGGTTAACCTAGTGGGATACTTGTACTATCTAAAACATTTTATATGCATTAACTTTGACCCAAGTGATAATTGGCAGCTATTTAAGGTTTTGTTTAAGCATAATAGGTGCGAGTTATATTTTATACAATTTAAAAACATATGCACACATATAAACATGTTAATGCGATTCTTAATTATGAAACCTATCCAAAGGGCCAACTTGCCCTTGCTAAATAATTGAAGCTTTTGTGGGGCCTTGTTTCTAAACTCAAATAATATGTTGATTGCATGCTGAGCATTTACATTGTGTTGGTGAAACTAGGCCAAGTCAAAAATCCATTATTTTTTTTAATTTTTATTAGGAAAAATTAGTTTTTTTGATGATCCATACAGCTTTACTCCAATTATGACTTAGTCTCTTTAGTTTTTACTCGGTTGTCACTCAATTCCTAAACTTTGACTCACTATAAGTCAGTCTTTATATTATTAACCATTTTATAATTTAGTCATTATATATGATTTATTTTTTAAAATATAAGTAATAAATTATAAAATAGTTAAAATTATATGGACTAGATTGCAGTGAGTCAAAATTTAGGCTGTGTTGCATCAATTCAATGTTTAGAAACTAAGTTACAACCAAGTTAAAAGTTAAGTGATTAAAAGATTAATTTTCTCAAATAATTCAAAATTTTCGGGAAGCCTTCAAAATCCTTCAAATACAAAACTATTTCATGAAAATTGGAGGAAGTTCCTACTGATGATTTAATTGACAAAAATGACTTGATCAATTTTTATACATAGAAAGTATATGTATTTCTTAAATATTATTTCACCAATAAAATTTTAAATACGTATTTTTTTACACTTTCATCAACTTTTTTGTACATGAAAAATATCGTTAAAATTTTTGCTTCTAGTTTAATGTAATTAAAAATTTTCTGAACCAACAAAGAAAATAGAAAAGAAATATCACTTTGGTCTTTATGATAAGTTCATTTTAACTAATTTTCTCATACTAAAAAATGATTGTTCAGTCATTAATATGCCTTGAAATGATAGAATTTTACAAGTATACTTTTATTCAAATTTTATCTTTGTAAACTCTCTTATTTCTCTCTTTTCAAGGAAAATTAAATAAAGATAAAATTGAAAAACAAAATTAATCAATAATTTATAAGTGAGCTTATATTCGGAATGAAAAATTTCTTTTACAAATGGATTTATAATAAATATAAATTTTATAAGTAGAAATTTCAACAAAATAATAAAAATATGTCATTACTTGCCGCATGGACCCAGTAAAAAGAAAAGAAAATATTCAAAAAGTACCATATGAAGTATAAAATTTCAAAAAGGTTACGTAATATATAAAATGACAAATTGATGAGAGAGTAGGAATATGGTATTTCAATATTTCAAAAAGGTTTATTATGAAGTTGTGATTGTGGTGGAGACGGACGGAAGGAACATGAAGTTGAACTGATGAACCCAAGACAATCTCTCTCTTTTTTTCTTAGTAACATCAAATAAAATAATGTTGTGTCAATAACTATTTAACTATTCAAGGCCAAAATTGAAGTATCGGGAGATATAGCAAACGATTAAGTTAGTTTGTATAAATTTTGTTTAGCTGTATTCATCAAAAAGAAGATTGGCAATAACAAAATTGAAGATTGAAGTCTTGGTATTTCACCTTAAAGGGATTGGCAATTTGTGTAAATGACTTAGTAAGTTTCATAACCACTTTTCACATTTGAAAGCCTCAGAGAAATTTAATTAGTAGGGCTAGGTTTTATGAAATTGACTATATCTTTAAAGAGATTGATAACTCATGTAATGATTTTAACAAGTTCATCAACATCATTGACTACTAATTTTGACATTTGGGACAAGCGAAAATTCAATTAATTAGATTAGGTTTTATGAAATTAGATAAACTTTTGAAGGGATTGATAATTCATGTAATGAGTTTGGCAAGTTGTATAATACCTTTGACTACAACTTTTGATAGATGAAACACAAATTTAACCAATTGGATCAGATTTGTGAAATTAACTACACTTTTAAAGAGATTAATAAATCATATAATAATTTTAGCATATTCGGTAATGCCATCGACTACTACTTTTGACATGTGAAATATTTGGGAGTTGGGATAATTTAACCAATTAGTTTTTTCGGCCAAATAACCAATTGGGTTAGGTTTTGTGAATTTGCTACACTT
Organism: Vachellia collinsii; assembly: GCA_006871305.1. Classification (NCBI taxonomy): domain Eukaryota; kingdom Viridiplantae; phylum Streptophyta; class Magnoliopsida; order Fabales; family Fabaceae; genus Vachellia; species Vachellia collinsii. Next base: position 10,195 of record QFDD01009878.1, read on the forward strand.
TTAATGTAATTAACAATTTGTGTAGTGATTTTAACTTGTTTTGGAGCGCTATTAACTACTGCTATTGACATGTGAAATATGCGGGGAAATTTAACATATTGAATTGGGTTTTATGAAATTGACTACATTTTTACGAGATTGACAACTTGTGTAATGATTTTAACAAGTTCTGTAACTCTATTGATTACCACTATTAACATGTGAAATATTTAGGGCAATTTAACCAATTAATTTAGGTTTTATGTAATTGACTACACTTTTAAGAATTATTGACAACTCATGTAATGATTTTCACAAATTTTGTAACATTATGGGCTACTACTTTTAATTAACATTATTTTCCTCCATTGACAACACTTGCAACAACATTGATCAACACAATGAAAAGGTTGTCAATATTGTTGTAAGTGAAGGAGAAAGGAGAGAGGGAAGTGAATTGATACTGCGTTACCAATGTGTTTTTTTTTTTTATCTATTAGAATACCCATTTGGGAATTTCAAAATTGAAGTACTGTCTTTCAACTTTCCCTAAAAAATATTCAGTTTGGTTAATACTTTAGACGCGGCTTTTTCACGGAAATGCAGTGAAAGTTGTTCTGCACGAACAATTTTTTGACTCCAAGTCAATAATACACTGAATTATTTAGGCTCAAGGGCTATGCACCTATTTTCAAATACAATATATTACACACACACACACACACAAGAAGTTGACTAAAGGAGCCCATAGTTTTGTAAAAACTCTTCAAATTAAAATAAGGAATTTTCTGTAATTGTTGGCTCGCAAGTTTACTCCTAAATATAACTCTTAGTGATAACCCTTCTAAAAAAAGTTGATTAAAAACAATAAATATGTGAAAGAGACAAGTTTAATCCCATTGTATCTTATAGATAAAATGGGAAAGAGGGATTAATAATTATTGGCAGGGGTGCTACGTTTAGTATTTGACAATGACTCAAACAGATTATCTCTAGCGGTAGAATACATGTACCACCTAAGGGGAAAAAATCTATATCCATTAACTTTGGCTCAAGTGATAAGTCGCACATATTTTTCTTGAAGTATGATACTTCATGTTCAAAGAAAATGCAGTATGTTAAACCACATCCGAGTGGGCCAAGTAAAGCTGGCCTTAAGAAATAATTGAAGCTTGGTGGGAGCTAGTGTCCAAAATTAAATCTTAGCTTGAAAATTTAAAGTTAATTTGGCGATATGTTGACTGCTTTTTGAGCATTCACATTGTGTCGGTAAACATTATTTTTATTGTTCAAAGTGAGCAGAAATTTCACCCAAAAAAAAAACAAGGTGGGGTCATAGACTCTTGTTTGTTCCAAGTCAAAAAAGCGTTATTTTTTGCTTTTACTAATTAAAAAATTCTAGGAAGTCTTCAAAATCCTTCACATACGAAACTTATTTGTGAATATTGGGAGAAGGTTCCCATAAAATATTTTAGGGAGAATTAAGGAAAAATTTTTCATTTAGCAATTAATTAAAGAATGTAACTTGTTCAGTTACATATGTGAAAACTCAGTTGCATATAACGTGAAAGTTCAGTTACATATTGTAGAAATCTAATTGCATATGTATGTGAAAGGTTTCATTCTATAATTAATTTTCTCCCAATATTTTATTGATGAAAATGACTTGATAAATCTTTATATATAGAAATTATCAGTATATAATAAATTTTGTATATAGAGTTCTAATAGTCTAATTTAGGTACTTTTTACCAACAAAATTTTAAATGAGATTCTCTGCCAAGTTTCATCTATTTTTTATACATAGAAAGTATCTAAACCGTCTAAATATTGTTTCTGGTTTAAAAAATTTCTAAAGCAACAAAGAATTAAATGCCAATATGGTGTTTATTATAAATCTATTTTAACCATTTCTATCATACCAATGAATGATTGTTATGACGTTGAGTATGCCTTGAATTTATAGAATTTTTTAAGCTTACCCTCATTAACATTTCTTTTTTACTTTATATTTACAAATTATTACCACCTCTCTCTCCTATTTCTCTCTTTTCAACGAAAATTAAAGAGTGGTAAAATTCAAAAATAATCATTAATAATCTATAGGTTTACTTTTATTTAAGACCAAAAATTCATTTTACAAGTCAATTTATAATAAGTATGAGCATAAAAGGTAAACTTGACCAGACGGTCTATTTGAGGCTTTTGGCGTGATCAAGTTAGAGCTAGCTTGTCCTGTTTGTAAAAAAGATTAGGCCAAGATCTGCTTAGAGCTGAATGCATAAATAGGTGAGGCTTATTTTTTTAAAGCTTGGCATATAAGTCTATAGGCTGGCCTGTTTACACATTATAAAATAAATAAAAGTATATTTATATTATATATATAAATTTATTTTTTTCATAAATCATATATAAAGGTTATTTTGTTATGGTTATATTATAATTTGAAGATATAATTTTATATATACACACACATACTAGTTTTTCATTCTTTTGTGTTTTTTACTCTAATAATTGTGGTTTTGCTCTAATTACAATGTAATTTTGGTTTGTTTTCAACTTATTTGAAGGTTTAGGACTCTTTTATGAAAGATTGGGGCTAGTTAGCCTGTTTCTAATGTTTGCCAAAATTCAAGCTTATAACTGACTTCAAGCTTTGCTAGGCCTTTGTACATAACATACATAGATCAAGAAAATTCCTGTAATAGGCCAAAAGTCATATCTATTCCAGCCTTTTTAAAATAGGTTAGGCTTGTTAAAGATGAGGCCTCCTGGCCAAAATAACCTATGAGAATGCTAAGTTGAAATTTTGGGGAAATAATGAAAAATATAGTATTATTAGCTGTTACCTGTTAGGAACATAGTAAAAAAAAATTACCTTTATTCTTTAATATGAGAGTCGGTTGATTTTTTAAACTATTAAAAAAATAAAATATATTAATTAAAAGTTTTTTTATGTATATGATTAGATTATATATTAATTTATAACTAGACAAATGAATTTTAAAAAATAATAAATATAAATACTTACGTAATTTAGTGAATTTGAAAATGATAAGTGATGAGTCCTTGGAGCTCCATAAAACCAAAAGTAACTGTTATTGACTTGGGGTCAAAAAGTGGTTGTACCAGGCAACTTTCTCCATTTTCATGGAAACAACGTCTCCATAGGACTCTATAACTTTAATCAAACACTAGGCTCTTTTTTTTTTTTTGAGTGAAAGGGATGATTTCATTGCAGTAAGAAAACTGTACAAGCGGATGGATTACACAAGCAATTTAAAGACTGAAAAACTCTTTACTGTATGCCTAACCATAGCTCTAATGTGAGATAGGATGCTATCTGTCGTGTATGTTTCAGCAGCAAAGATTCGATGGTTTCTAACTTCCCATAACTTCGAAAGAGTTATGCAAAAGCCTATCTTCCAAGAGGTATCGAGTCTTGAATCTCCTATTTTACTGTTGAGCCAAAAGGACACATCATTGTTGAAAAATTCAATGCACATATCATTAGGAAGAATTTTCTTCCAAACTGAGGATGCTAAAGGACAATCCTTAAAAACATGGTTGATGTCTTCAATGTCATCATCACAGAGGGAGCATCGGCTGTCTGGGGTCATACCCCTCCTATGACGTTCAGAGTTAGTTAGGAGTTTCCGTTTGGTAAGTAGCCAAGTGAAGGTGCGAATCCTCTGAGCTACAGGAAGCTTCCATATTCG
>QFDD01009879.1:0-11023 GCA_006871305.1 Vachellia collinsii
ATGTGTGGGTGAGTACACAGAATCGTTGGCAAATGGCTGGCAAGTGTGTTCTATACATATATGAGGCTTCGGGTAGGAAAAACATATAAATTGAGGTGGCCCTTTTTCACCAAAACAAATTCCTCAGGGTTTTCAAGTGGTATAAGCCTATGGTAAAACTACAGCGACAAAGACCTATAAATGGTAAAACCTAGGATAATTGGACTTCTTATATATTAACACGGTTGCTTACAAGTTACAAGAGCCAACAAGAAAGGTGAGCCAGTATCATGTTTTAAGAAAGATAAGGAGGACAACCAAGTGCTTGGATCAGTTGGATGGGGAGTTATTCCAACTTAATCAAATATCTCAAGTTCAAGTTTGAGAATGTAACAACACTGAAGATCAATGATAAAAAAACCGGACCGGCCGGTGAACCAGCGGACCAGTCCATGGTTTGGTCCGGTCTAACAAAAAAATCGGGGACCGAGTTGACCCGGTAAAAAAACAGGGTTGACCGGATCACATATATATTTTTTTTTAAATTTTTTTATATGCTTTATTTGCTTTTTTTTTTAAAAAAAAATTTATATACTTCATTTGCTTTTTTTTTTTTAAAAAAAAAAGTATGTTAAAGTCCCACAAAAAAAAATTAATATTAAAAAGGCCTCAAAAGGTTTTTATTAGCAAGTAAAAGAGTATCATTGATAAGTGAATGAGTTATTAGTAGTAACCTTTGAGACCTTTCTGATATTAATTTTCTTGTGTGGGACCTTAATGCAATTTCTCTCTTTTTTTTATTGTTTTTATTAATATTTAGTGATAAAGGGAATAACTAGATGGTGTTTCTTCCTTTCCTTTTTTTTTTACTACAAACATGATTTTTTTTATGATTGATTCTTAACATTTTATAGTTGATGAATGAATTTTAATGATTTTTTTTATTATGAATGATTACTAATTACAATGACTAAAAGATTTTAACTGATAAAGATGAATATTTTGAAATTCAACATTATTAAAAGTATTATATTTTAATATTATCAATTAAATATCATTATTTTAATATGGTCGGTCTGACCCCGGTTTGACCCCGATCTGACCCATTAACCTTTGACCCACTTCCTCGACCGGTTCAGTCCCCGGTCCGTTTTTTTGAACCTTGCTGAAGATCTAGTATCCCCTTGAAGTGTCTACACATGATTCAAATCTGGAGTGTTTTAAACCCATTGAGAGTCCTTGAGAAAGAGGTTGGCCTGAAATACTACATGTCTTTCTAAGAAAAATCAAAGAAATATAAGCTAAATATTTATAAAAGAAAAAAGAAACAGAATTACTTTCTTTCATCTTTGCAGTCAACCTTACAGTTTTTTAAGCTATACACAATTCTACTGCAATTCTACTTAAAGCACTGCCAGAACCTTATAGTTGTACACCTTTTTTTTTTAAATACGTAGTTTTACACTTAAAAGTTAGCTATTGTTTTCATAGTTACGTTGAGCCCAATCAATGTAAGATTTTTCTTTTGGGTTATACAAGGATGGGCTAGGCCCATAGTCATAGACCAATGAAAAGGGTTAGATCAAGTTAAAGGTGTTAATCTCTCACATGACAATGTGGATGACCAAGCTTTGGATCTCTACTGGAAGAGATGCATGTGTTTATAGGCGGATAATACCTCAAATAAAATTAAAAAAATATTTATGCTTTAGGGGAAAAAAGAAAAATTAACGTGCGCTTGGTGCAGGCCCGTAGAGATTGGCTGAAGCAATTTTGATTCTTCGTTGTCTTCTCCAAGGGAGCAATCGTGGGCATATCTATCCCAGAAAATTATGATATATTATAATGGATACACAAAGGAGAAGTATGACAAAAAGAAATGCGACTAAAAAGGCCGAATTATTGCATACCCTCGTTAAAAATCAAATCACTTATATACTCTAATAAATCGTTTGTAACCTCTCTTAAATCACCAGGGAGAATGTATGTGGATTATAAAGATTAAAAAATATCTTATTAATTTGGTTAATTGAAATTGATTTTATTGGCAAAAATAGAAACAATATCAAATGAAACTCTAAAAATACCTAAATAATTTTATTGCCTATGACCCATGAGGTGTGCGCTTCCCCAGTAGGCCCTGGTTCCTCCAACAGCAAGGACAGATTTGTTTTCAAGTGAGCTGGATATCAATTGGGTTTGCTGTTGAAGTCCATTTTGATGGCTGAAGAGTGAATGTTTGACATATACAGCAGGATTATGATAGGACCCTGGTTTAATTAATACTTAGTTCTGCTGGCCAACAAAATTAATAATTAGTTCACTCTTCCAAAGTTGTTCATCGTCTCATCTTCTAAAGCTAGGGCTCCAATGTACAAGGCCAAATCCTTTAATCAATCTTGACAATGAATTATTATCAAAAACTCCATATAGATTAATATAGTTGAGTCATGACGCCCCCCACTAGTCACATTAGTGCACCAATTGGGAGATGAATTATTGGTTGGCATACCGGAGTCATATTTGATGGCTCCAGATGATACCCACTAATATGCAGGATGATGACATGACATACGGGACGAAACACTTTCATGCTAAGAATTATTCAAGATCTAATTTGAAGAAGTTAAGATTTAATTTTTTAAAAATCTATATTTTTTTAAAAAAATATTTTAGTGGGTATAGAATCTAAGAAAAAGCTAATCTCTTAACTATTAATTTTTTTTTTCATCATTTGAAAAATTTGATCTCGACAATTCAAATTTTATTAGCTCTTCCTCCTAAGCAAAGTGCTTAGCAAGGAAGATGACCCTGATAAGCATAATACTTTGTTACATTGATTATCAATAATCTCTATATATATACACTCATTTAGTTCTATTTATATAGATCACTTTCAATATGTTTCACATAAATTAAAAAAAATCTTAAAATTTATTAACGGTGCCTTAAAATTCAACAACTTCATTTCTAACTTTATTTCCATTTAATATATATTATATGCTCATGAGAATAAAGTCAATAAAATAATAAATGAAATATAAAATTATAAATTTCTATAAAAAAATCTATTGATAATATAACTTATAAATATGATTAAAAAATTCTTATTTCTCTGTCCTATATATAAATAGGATCAAAAGAATTTATACACGCATATTCCCTACTAATGGTCTAACGCTTATCATCATCTTATTATTAACTTATTATTTCTCTCGGGTCGTACGTGGACAATGATGTAGCACGCCTAATCCTTTTCAAATCATTCTAGAATCAGGCTAATAAACTACACATTGGCTAGTTAAGTGCTTTATTATTGGCTTATTGCTTATTACTTTTCGTGAATGTATAGAAAATTAAAGCTGTGTTGTTGCTGCTGCTCCTGCAAAATGACAGAGTTGACTCGAAAGTATTTTTCCTGCTCATGTTCTTAATTGTTTTGGTAATTTTAACTACAAACTCAAATAGACACTCCAAAGCAAATTAAGGAAATAATCTCCAGAGCCTTAATATATTGCTCTAAATGCAATATTTGCCTGAATATAATCACCCGTCGTTCAAACGCAAAAATAAGCAAACTACAAACTTAAATAGACACGTAACAATTAAAGATCTCCAACTTCGAAGCTTATGGAAGGAATCAATCACTTCACTGACTTCTACGATGGTGTTTGATAGAAAGGGTACAGTTCATAGCGAACATTACAACTAGGGTATAGAACTCTTCCTCCTTGCTTGCCATCACAGCACCAGTTAAGGTCTCCAATCACGCCGCTCAGGCACATTCTGCAATCGTCCGGCGAAAGATCCGGCGTACACTGGGCTAGACAATACAGAGTTTGAAACCCTGAAATAAACGCTTCTTTCGTCGCATACTTCTTTTCACCCAAACCAGGTTTAGCCGCCACATCTGCCGTCTCGTTCATAGTGGTGAACAATAATCTCATGAAGCTCCCCGGGTTGGCGATGTTGCCGGTGTTCAAGAGGCCGAGCCTCGGCCTTGTGTCGACGGTGGAGAAGAAGGAGCTGTTGGAATATCTAAGCATGCATTCGTCGTACCAGATTACGGCCTCCTTTGAGAACTGGCAGTCGGAAGTCAATCTTTGGGTTGCCTCAACCACGCATTGGTGGCAGACCTCGAGGGTGACATCGCCGCGGCACATGAAGAGGCCATATGCGGTTTCGCCTCCGCCTGCAGTTGTGTTGTAGAAGTCAGCGTTGGCGGAAGATAAGGAAGAGAGGATGGTGTTGAGGTTGGATTGAAAAGCACTATTGGCAGTGAAGGTTTTGTTGGAGGAGCAGGCATGGAAAAGATAAGCAGGTTGTGCTTCAGAGGTAGCAGAATAGAGGAAGGTGATGAAAAGGAAGAGCAGGATAATCTTGGAGGAAGCCATTATCACCATGGAAGCCATTAGGTCCTGGGTTTAATGGGGACTATATATATAAAGGCAAGCTGAGGGCTTTTATATTTTGATCCAGTTGTGATAACAGGTTAATGTAATTTTGTTCACAACCTTACCTTCATTTTAATTAAAGTAGTTTAAATTTAAAATTAGTGATTTTGATTCCTTAAATTTCATTTTATTTTAAATATTAATTTTTTTAATATAATAAAAATTTAGACAATTTTATGAGAGATCAAAATAACTCATTTTAAATTTAAAAGATCAAATATATTATCATTATGCATTTTAGTGGCCACTATGGCCTGGGTAGATTGATAATTGTGAAGCTCGAGGCTAGTCAATGAAAATGGGGCTAGAGAAATTCAACCTTTGCTGCTTCTGGAAGCCATTTTATATATTCAACCAATACTGGTCAATTCGTTTTTAGTCTTAAGTTAATTATTGTTCCATGACAACGAGATAATATGAAGTACACCTGCAGGGTAGAATTTTACTACCTTAGCTTATATGAGAGAGCTAGTTGGAAAATAGATCAAGTTCAAAATGTTTTTCACCAAATTAATACCTAATTTATAAATTTATATGTAATCTAAATATTACACAGAATAACTTCGAGAGTTAATTTTTTTAAATTAACCAATATATTTAATATTAATAAATTAATTAAATAACTCTTATATTAAGAACCGGACAGAATATATAATGTTTTAAATATATTTTTATTTTAATAAATGCAGAGTGTAAGATAAAAACATTGTTCTTCTAATTACTACTAGTTTTTTAAAATATGAAGTTTTATTCATAAGAATTAAAAAAGTTATACATGTCTCGTTCAAAGTTCAAACATTTGGATTTTATCTGAAAATTTCAAAGATGAGGGGCACATCTTTAATACAGAATTCGAGGACATGACTGGGCAGTTGACATGGTGGGGAGAGAAGAGCCAGGCTGGTATAGATTGGTGGTGAGCACCATTTGAAAAAAAAAACCGATCGGATGGGTTAACTTGGAAATCGATGATCCAGTCATCTAACTTGTTTGGTCAAGTCTCTAAATTGAGATTTTTTGATTCGAGATAAATCAGTCTTAATCAGGTAATTTAGGTCATGCTAATTTTTTTTTAAATTTTTTTTTAAATTTTAGTTTTAGTGAACTTATACTACATTTAATTAGATTTATTGCTTTACTTTGTCATCACATTAATAATTTCTTACTTTTAGTCTTTGAATTACTAAATTAAACTACCATTAACTATTAGTAATTTTGTTTTAGTGCTTCATTATTTTCTTATTTTATAACTTTTGAAGGATTTTAAGAATAAACATATATTTTCAATGTTGTATTTTATTATTGGTACAATCAAACAGTTGTGTGAGCCATTTCATGCATTAAAATATTACGTATTTAATATCCTTTTTATTTAAATATTATGATATCAATTTATTTATAATCAAACATGACTATTTTTTTATTACATTATACTATTTTGATATGATCGGTCTAACCTACGGGTTGACTTTGATATGATATACCAACCTTTAACCCGCTTTCTCAACCAATTCAAAGGTTGATTCAGGTTTTAATACCTTGGTGAGCAGTAGAAACTATAGGAAAGATGCCCCAAAGTCAAAGTCAACATATGATGGGCTCATCAACTTTATAATTTACAATTAAATAATTTATTTAGTTTTTTAATCTTTAAAAAAATCAACAAATAACTCTTGTATTAAAAAGTATAGTGGTATTAGACAGCCTCATCATATCAATGCTTTGAAAATAAAAAACAATTAGACGAATTGCCCTAGGACTCTTATTCCTAAACTCTAATTTCCCTATTGTGACTATATGTAATTGATTAGATGATCAACAATTTTTTTTTATAAATACATGTATTCTTCTATTAAAAAAGGTAATTCCATTTGAGTCATATATGCAGGTTATTCAAAAACAAACAAAAACAAGGATGAAAATGAAATAGTCGTATATAGATTGCGGCGTTTTGACTTATGCATCAAACAATTGAGTATGTTTGGCTACCTTTTAAAAGTGCTTCTAGAAGTACTTTCACGCAAATCGAGATAAAAATTCCTGTCACATACTTATCTCGGATTGCGTAAAATTATTTTTCAAAAGTTATTCCAAACATGCTTGCTGGTGCCAAAACATATTTGTAGCCATGATATGTCAACTTTATACGTTATTCTTCCATGATCTCATATAGCATTTATACAATTTTTCAACTAATGGCCTGCTCCACCCGTCTCTGGTATTAAGTATTTTCTAGAGGGAATGAGTGATCTTATTATCAATCACCAAACACAGTATTAATTTTTTCAAAAAAATTGGCACTGTTTATAGTTTAATACAATTATTGTTTTCAGTTGGCCAAAAACAAAAACGATACAATTGTTATTTTCACTTTGTAATTCATGGCTTCAAATATAGGCAAAATTTGATTTTTTTTTTTCATTTTCAGACGAATTTAATAACTTAAGTATCTCTACTTGGCTCGAGTGAGGTGGTTCAAGATGCTTTAGGAATCTCTCATCCCCTTCTCTTTTTTCTTTCCAGTTTTTTAATCGTAAGATTAACATTGGAAGGGTTTAGATTTAATTTTATACAACTTTTTATTTTCTTTATTATAGTATTAAACTATTCATACCAAAATTGAGCAATGTGAATTTAATTAATTAATTTTTATGATTTAATGTTTTGATAATAATTTTATAAAACAACAAATATGAACGATTTATGTTGATCTAATAGTATAGAAGAAGGAAGGAAAAATGAAAGTTCTCTCTATTATAATGCCAACGGAGGGAGTATTCAAAAAAGCTAAACAAAAGCATTAATTGTAAATATTAACCTCCGCTTACCACAAAAATTGAATATTAATTAAGATTAATTTGGTAAAAGAAATTAAATTTAATGTAGTAATAAAAATGGATGGAGATCGGAGGGAGGGAGCACTACATAACTCGGAGCATTGATGTCTTTAGAGTTGAGATCCAGATGTGAAGAGGCACTTAAAGAAGTGCACCTTTTATTTTATTGTTTAACATTTCAAACGCAATTATTTTCCACCTATTACATTTTATATAACCGAAAAAAGAAAAAGAAAAAGAAAATGCACATAATGCTCTTAGAAGCGCATCATATGATCCATTTGCGAGGTCCTCCATAAGCAACCTTTTCTTAACACTAGCCAACAAGCTGTTACTTTATTCTAATATCCAATAAGCTGATGATCACGGAAACAAGTCTTGAATTTCACCAACAACATTGTTCTCCCAATAGTTTTCTTCTTAATCGTCCCACTCTCATCAATCTATCTCCCAAGAATTCTGCAATTTTAAGAGAGAGACGAAACGTTAGCAGCCTAGACTCAAATCATAAGCGAAGAAGTAAGTATACATACGATAATTATCACACTCAAAAGGACCGAGACAAACCTCAGGGACGGGAATGAGTGACCGGAGCCGGAGGCGTAGGCTTGAAAAATTGGTAGAATTCATATCTGATGTTGCAGGCGGGAAGCAACACCGTCGTTCCCCGTTTTCCGTCGCAGCAATTCGGAACGGCGGCGATGGCGCTTCTCAAGCAAGTGTTACAGTCGAACGCAGTAAGGTCGGGGGTGCACTGTTCTAATCCATACAGGGTCTCTGTTCCTGTGAAGTTCACTTGCTCCGTCGCGAACTTGGTCGGAGACTTTAAAACTTTGGCCGCCACAGAATTTAACAAACCGGACAGCACTTCGTTGAACCTCTCCTTGTCCTCTGGAGCTACTTCCTCGGTGTTCGACAGGTCAGTGGAAGGTACGATTCTGTTGAAAGATTGGTTCGAGTATCGAAGCATGCAGACGTCGTACCAGATTATGGCCTCTTTCTGAACCGGGCAACGGCGTTTTATCTCTCCGGCTGCGGCCGAGACGCATTCACGGCAAGCAGCGGGGAGGGTGTCGCCGCGGCAGAGGAAGAGGCCGTTGACAGCGTTGGGGGCGGCATCTCCGGTTCTTGTTCGGTAGAAATGGCTGCCGTCGCTGGCTTTAGAAGGGAGAGAAGAGAGGAGGAGGTTGAGGTTGATTTCAAAGGTGGTTTTTGGTTGATAAGTAATGGAATCTGTGCAAGCATGAGAGCTGTAAATTGGATCTGCTTCAGTTACAAAGATTAGGAAGCTAAAGAAGGAGAAGAAAACAAAGTAGTTTGAGTACGAACTAGACATCTTGTTTATCGTTGTTCCGTTCTTGTTGTAGACTTCTGCAGCTTAGCAATTGTTTTAATAAATTTGACTGAACCGAAAAACAAAAAGTTTCACTTTAAAAAAAAGAGAGAGAGGGAAGAATCACTTGGAGCTTCCTGGTCCCACCAAAGTTGAGGAAAAATCTCAGGGCACATGCAGAAAAATAATTGGTTTTGCAGTTGAAGTCCATTTTGATGGCTGAAGAGTGAATGCTATCATATAGTTGGATTAATTATAACTTGCTAGCACAATTAGTTAATTCTTTGAAAGTTCTTCATCATCTATCTTATATCATCCAAGTTGGGCACCGATATTGTTTGATAAGGATCACAATGTATAGTTTTTATTTTTTTCAAATCCTTCTAGAACCATGCTAATAAATTATTCCTAGTACACATATATAGTTGTGATCAGTCATGACGTTGACCATCACAAGGCATATATCTTGTGTGAAGTTTCAAATTCTTCTAGAGATTAATTGCATCAGATACAACCCTGTTTCATTAATATACTTTCACGGCTACTAATAGGGAATTGGATCTAGTCAAAATAGCAGGTATTTCATGATTGTCCAATTACGGTTTAAATCTTTGTTGAAAGATATGTCATATTTAATTTTATAGTTTATATATAACATTGTTTTCAATAAGAAAATACTTGGGTGCTTAACCAAAAAAAATGAAAAAAATTCTGCTGCATGGTGGAAAGTTTGCTCTCGTGTTGTCATTTTATTTTTTTCTTTCTTGGGTGAGCTAATTAATGCATGGAAATTATATGCTGCTGCTGCTGGTAAAATGAGGAAAAACTGACTAAAATTTTCCTGATGATGATTTTGTTTGTAACGTTGACGAGTATGAAATGAAATCTAAAATGTCAGAGTTGGAAATATATATGGAAAGACATGTTACCAGTTTCCATTTTTTCTGCTGCATTGTAAAAATGACATTCCGTGACAGGCCAATAATAACTGTTGGCAGATTCAACACAAAAAAGTGCAGAAGGAAAATAAAAAGTCGTCGATATATGGCTGAAAAGTAAGCAATGGACATATACGAACTTATGATATAGCAGGAGTTCAAGTTACGGTTATAATGATTCAATTGAATTGCCACTTCCACAACAACCTGCGTGGTCAAATAATGGAGCCTACAAATTGGCTACAACTGGTTTTGGAAGCCAAGAATATATCATTAAGCTGATCTACTACTAATCAACTGTCGACGAGTGCATTCTTTGCCTATTCGATCGAACTCTGCATTTTGGAGTTTAATATATATGCAAAGCACACTAGCCAGCTAGCCACAAACCTTCAAGCCCTAATACAAGGCTTTTATTCTATTTAAAACAACAAATGACATTTGTCGTTTACATAAATATGCTCTGCTCTAGTATATTTTTAAGAAGCCAGCAATTTTCAGTATCAGTTAGTTTGATCGTCAAAATAATATTTGTAACGCAATAGTTTGGAGCAAATGTTGAGGCCAAGGTGGGTCGTCTCAGAACTGCAAGAACCGTCAGGGGGAAATGTTGATTTGTGGGAAAAGTCCCACATCGATTATGTGGGTGATGAAGGGGGGCTTGGGTGTATATAAATATAGCTCCCCCCTTCACTTGTAAATCATCCCTCCAATAGCCAATCCTTCTAACACTATAAGGATTTGTGCTACAAATATCTTTTCTTATATTATTACTTATGTGATTTATTTGAGTAGTAATAATTGTAGATATTTGAGTATTCCTTTTATTGTTGTCTCGCCTATTATTTATTAGCTGTTATTAGATATAGTAGTTGTAGCTTATTATATTATTAAATTACTTCTAGAAATTTATTTTCTAGATTTGTGATTTTTTAGTATAATCGGTTACGTTCTATAAATTTGGCTTCCGCAACAATTGGTATCAGAGCCAATGTTCTGTCTGAGTATGCTCTGTGGTTGCAGCATAGGCTGATCTTCCATATCAGAAAAGAATTACTTTGGGCTTTTTGTGTTAGCAGCTATTAAATATTTGAAGCAGAAATGGCGGGCAAAATTGAAGAGCCATCATCAAGTGTCAACAATTCGTTGTTGGGACCCTCATTGGCAACAAGGATTATGTCAAATGCGAGGTATTCAGTTGAAATCTTTGACGGATCGGGACACTTTGGGATGTGGCAAGGTGAGGTTCTTGATGTCCTTTTTCAACAAGGACTAGACCTCGCTCTAGAAGAAAGGAAACCAGAGAAGATAGACGAGGAGAATTGGAGGATCATCAATCGTGCTACTTGTGGTACTATTCGGTCGTACCTTTCCAGAGAACAGAAGTATCCATACACAAAGGAAACTTCTGCCTGTAAGCTGTGGAAAGCATTGGAGGAGAAATTCTTGAAGAAAAGCAGTCAGAATAAGCTCCACTTGAAG
>QFDD01009880.1:0-10207 GCA_006871305.1 Vachellia collinsii
GATTATTGACCGAAAGGTGAAGCAGCTCCGGAATAAAAGCATCCCGATGGTCAAAGTAGTCTGGAGAGGATTAACACCTGAAGAAGCCACATGGGAAACGGAGGAAGACATGAAAGCTAGATATCCGGAATTATTTATATAAGGTACGTAAATTTCGAGGACGAAATTTATTTTAAGGGGGGGAGAAATGTAATATCCGCACTTTCTGTAACTAAAATAAAGGCCAAACAAGTAATGGTAAGTTGAACCAAGGCCCAGAGAACAATAGAAAAAGAAAACGAAGGGACCAAATTGCCATTTAGGGAATTCAAGGGCATTTTGGTAAATCAGTGAAAGTCCAAGGGTATTTTGGTCAAAGTTGACCAAAATATCAGAAAAATTTTTGAAGCACCAAAAGAGATTCAACGGACGAATTCTCAGACCTTCATTCCACCTACTGTTAGAAACATTCAGACGCATTCAATGCAGGAAGGTGAACGACGATGGCAAGTCTAACGGAAACTTAAATGTCTCTAACGGACATTTAATACTCCTCACCTATAAAAGGAGGTTCATTCAAGTCACCGGAAGATAGAGAACGCACATACGAGAAATCAAATTTATTACGATTCACAGTCATACTCTGTTTTTTTTTCAGTCTCTCATTAAGAGCTTCAGTGTTCATCATTAAATTCTCATAAAGGAGAATATTCTTGTTCATTTATTGTTTTGAGAGAGTTGGCCAAGGTCGGAGAACCTTGAATTGGTTTAGACACGAGCAAAAGTGTCTGTGGGTTAGATTGAGTTAAGAAGGGGGAGAGTCCTTCTTGTGATTGGTTGTAATCTTTCTAAGATTGGTGGATTGAGAAAAGCTCAGAGGGATCTGAGGACTGGACGTAGGTCAAGAGGACCGAACCAGGATAAATTTCTGTGTCGCTTTTCTTCATACTCTGTTTAGCGTTCAACGTTTGCGAAAATTTTTATTAGACCAATTCTCCCCCCTCTTGGTCAAATCCGAAAACTTGAATTGGATAAATGCGAAACGTTGAACAAAGAACATGAGAGTAACGGATATAAAGTTCAACGAAAACTTCACAATGGGTGTTCTTTATCTCTCAACAAACAAATATTGTCCGAACAGATTACAAATTTGAAAGACAGAACACAAGAGCCAAAGCAAACGGACAAATACGACGCTCCTCTCCAACGGATATATTTTGACAGCATCTATAAATAAGAGGAAGCAACCAACGAAGAAGATGATGGAGAATACAGAGTCACCAAGCACAACACGTAGAGTGTGAAATCACACAACAACATTAGGACTCTGATATTATGCTTCTCCGTGAGCTTCAACGATAATACAATCCGCTTCATCGAGTGAAGTATTTCCTAGATAAAATCATCCCAACCTTTGAGAGTAACTTAGGATAGATCTGAGTTAAATAGAGTGTAACCTTACATGTGGTAAGGGGGAGTGATTGTAAAAGTCCTCAAGTACCTTCGTTAAATCTTGAATCGGTTTCACAAATGTCCAGTTAAATTTGTGGGGTTTCTCAAGTACCAACAGTTACAAACTTGAGTGGGTTTCATAAATGCCTGGAAAAGTTTATGGGGTTCTCAAGTACCCATGGTTACAAACTTGAAATAGGCCGTGTATGTGTTATATTGAATATGTGGTTGTAATGGTTTTCCAAGTACCTGGTTAAACTTGGAAGATATAGTGGATTGCAAATCTCAGAGGAGTCTGAGGACTGGACGTAGGTCAGAGAGGATCAAACCAGGATAAATCTCTGTGTGCTCATCCTTCTTTCATCTTCATTAATTTCTAATGATTCCATTCTTACTCTATCCAATATCATTATCTATTTTCATCAACTTATGATTTGGATATTTTGTTTAATCGAGATTTGAATAGAAAATTTTTGAGACACCCAATTCACCCCCCCTCTTGGGTGACGGCCATCCTAACACTTGTTAGAAATAAATTTGAATGTTGTGCATGAAGGGAAGAAGTATGACTATAGTAAAATACCATGATCGTGTTCTGCTCAGATTGATTTAAAAAAAGAAGAAGAAGATGAGAGAGAGAAAAAAAGGGGAAGAAAGAGAAAATAAGGCATTTGAAACAATACTTCATAAGGACTTCATTTCATGATAAGATGTTACTCTTGAGTTATGGATCAATAGCATGCATGCACATGACACTTGTTTCTCCTTTGTATCTACTTCGTATGGCCTAATTCCATCATTACAAGCCATAAAGTCCTCTTGATTCATTGCATTGATGCATAAATGGTGGAGATTTTAGAACTATTACAAGCTTATGGTAGGATGCTTTCTACTTGAATTTAGAGTGAAAAGAACCCAATAAGGAGAGATAGTGATTAAACACTTGTATCCTGTGAGAGAATCCCCGATGTTCATGCGTTTAGAATCAATTGGATATTGCACCTAGTCATTTGGCATTGCTCATCTTATCATCTTTGTTTTTCTAGAGGATGATGGGTAATGTAATCACAAATTCATTATCAAGCATGCCGTATTCCTCAATTGTTTTCGTAATTTCTTGGGAATGATTCAAGTCTTTGTCTAGGAGTACAAAGGTTTAAGTGTGGGGGAGTGATAAACACTAATATTTACATGGTATTCTTACTTAATTTTGGGGCATTTGATAGCTTAATTACCCTATTTTGTGTTAAATTGAACCCCTTTTACCTTTGCGGTCATACATTGCATATACAATAACACAAAAAGGAAAATTGAGTGAATTTTGTCCCACATCTGTTCATGCTTTTGAGCTCCAGTGTTTTATACTTTAATGAGGTTTCCTTTGCTTCTGTTGCAGATGCATAGGGGAGATATTCGAGTGCTCGAGGACGAAACTGAAGGGAATGCAATTCAAGATTGAGAGGAGTGCCACTGGATAATTTGTGTCGCGACCAAAAGCTCATAGGTTGTGACTTGTTTGTAACCCCTAGAGTTATGTTGGCCTCAAGTTGAGACATAATTAATAAGAGTCGCAACATTTAGCTGTATTAGTCGCGACATATTTGAAAGAAAGTCACAACATTATCACGTGGAATTGATGCTGTGCGTTTTGAGTTGAGATTAGCAGCTGGATCTAAAGAGGGGGAACAATCGTGGGAAAGGAGTCATTCGGCCCTTTCAGAGAGAAGAGGGGAAGCCATACGTGCGCTGGGAACTATTCTTCCATTCTGCAAATCTTGCTACATTTTCTACACACTTGATCTTCATTTTTTCCATCTTCCACACCTCTCCAATAGATCCAATCACTCTCTGCTGTACTATCTCCATTCTCATCTTCCTCTTCTGATGGCTGAGCATAGGAGTGATAATTGTTGCATTCTTGGAATCATGAGAGGCTAGACTCTTAGCCTCTTGGTGATGGAGAGCAAGACTTGAGCCAATGATTCATTGAGGAGTATTTCTAGCCTAATCTTGACTTTGAATGTTTGTAGACTCCTTAGATCTAATGTGTCTTCTCTCTTTAAGGCAGGACTACCAATAAAATGCCAAGACCCAGGATCCGACACCGTGCCATGCACCATAGGGAACGTGTATATAAAGGGAGCGTTAATAGATATAAGAGCCGCCATCAATTTCATGCCTTGGTCAGTTTATTCAGGCCTAGGTATTAATGGTCTCAAGGACATCAGTGTGGTCCTTCAACAAGCGGATCGATCCATTAGGTACCCCAAGGCAATTGTAGAGGACATTCTAGTTCAGGTTAAGGACCTTGTATTTCCAGTTGATTTTTATGTACTGGACATGTCCAATAAAGTGGTTAATGAAAGCACCCTCATCTTAGGGAGACCTTTTCTCCAAACCTCCAAGACCATCATTAGCATGAAACATAGCTGTATTACAATCGAGGTAGGGGAACATATCGTCACATTCAATATGAACGAGGGCACTCGATATCCCTTTGATAATGCAAATTTCATGGGTTTAAATGCAATTGATTTAGCTGTAGAGCAAATCAGTGATGAGTATGAAATGAATTTGCATGATACATGTCACTTGAATGCACCTAAATTGTTTGATAACCCGTATGAGTCTGCTGAGTGTTTAGACCATGATTTAATATTAAGTGAGTATGATGCATATTTTGACTCTCTACCATCTATTTACTCATTTTCAAACTTTTGTGCCTCTGGTATGTCATGCAACAACCTTTTTGAAATGGATAGCATGCTTTCGGTACCCCAAGGACACCCTTTTTCTCTTGAATTGGAATCGTTGTCCACATCTACTAATGACATTATGTGTAGCAAGGAGAGCCTAGTGTGTTCTACAGGGTGTACAAGAATTGGAAGAGCAATTATTGAGACTAAAACAGAGAACATAAACACCACCTACCAGGAGAACCTCTCGGTACCATTTAGGTCGCCACCTAAAGGCATAAATGTCGCGACATGTGAAGCCATTCACCCACATGACCTCTCGGTACAGTTTTTGTCGCGACACAAGGGTGAAAACTCACGACATGTGGACTCTGAAGCAGTATCTCAGTCTCAAATCAATACTTCTGCAGTGGTTGACTACGTGGTTAAAGGGCCACATCTTTCACTTACCAAGTCCAATTCCACACGCTCTAAAATCACACCTTTTACACTGCGCTTTTTAAATGAACTAATTTTAAATAGTGATACAGGTAGAGAGGTGGAAACGGTTGTGGGAATTGCTTCGGTGGATCAACTTGCAACTGACTTAACCTGCCAAGAAGATGAAGTAGTTGAACGTGAAAAAGCTGAGGGCATGCGTCAAGAACCTCCAAAGGGAAGTATCTCAAACTCCACTGAAGGGGCTAAAATTAATTCCTTCTATTATACAACCCCCCTCCCTAGAACTTAAGGAACTCCCTCCTAACTTGAAATATGCCTACTTGAGCACTGAAAATAAACTGCCTGTTATATTTTCTAATTCCTTATCTGAAAGTGAGGAGGCTAAGTTGTTGAGTGTCCTAAGGAAGAATAGGGAGGCACTAGGTTGGCAGTTGTCAGACATAAAGGGGTTAGACTCTACTGTGTGCACTCAGAAAATCCTATTAAGAGAGGATACAAAACCTGTTAAGCAAAGCCAAAGGAGGTTAAACACTCTAATATTTGATGTGGTGAGGAAGGAGGTTGATAAACTGTTGAAAGCCAGCATTATATATGCCATTTCAGATAGCGAGTAGGTGTTACCGGTACATGTAGTGCTGAAAAAGAGTGGAATAACTGTGGTTAAGAATGAGAATAATGAACTGATCCCAACTAGGGTACAAAACTCTTGGCGAGTTTGCATTGATTACAGGAAACTGAATGATGCCACTAGAAAAGACCATTTTCCGTTGTCATTCATTGATCAAATGCTTGAGAGGTTGCCAGGGAAAAGTCATTATTGCTTTTTAGATGGGTATTCGGGGTACTTTCATATTCCTATAGACCCTAGAGACCAATATAAAACCACTTTCACTTTCCTGGTACATACGCTTATAAAAGAATGCCATTCGGACTTTGTAATGCCCCTGGCACATTCCAGAGATGCATGTTGTCTATATTTTCTGAATTTATTGAAAAATGCATGGATGTGTTTATGGATGATTTCACTGTGTATGGAAATTCTTTTGATGATTGTCTGGAAAGTCTTGACAAGATTTTAGCACAATGCATTGAGAAAAAGCTCATTTTAAACTATGAAAAATGCCACTTCATGGTAGATCATGGCATCGTGCTAGGACACTTGATTTCACAAAAAGGGATAGAAGTCGATCGAGCTAAAGTTGAAGTGATATCTTCTTTACCTTACCCCACTAATTTGAAAGAACTAAGGCCTTTCCTAGGCCATGTGGGTTTCTATCGAAGATTTATTAAAGATTTCAGTAAAATAGCTTTACCTCTTTTGAAATTGTTGCAAAAGGATGTTGATTACTGTTTTGATTCTGTGTGTGAGCATGCTTTTGATGAGCTAAGAAGCAAATTGATTTCACCACCAATTTTGACCTCACCCAATTGGGAATTACCTTTTGAAATATCTTGCGATGCCTCAAATATGAGTGTTGGGGCGATGTTAGGTCAAAACGAGGGTAACCTTTCAAAAGTGATTTCTTATGCTTCTAAAACTCTTGATGTCGCTCAGAAAAACTACACAACTATTGAAAAGGAGTTATTTGAAATTGTGTTTGCACTGGACAAATTTCGACAGTATCTCATAAATTCCAAAGTGATTGTGTACACAGATCATGCAGCAATCAAATATCTTTTTCACAAACCTCAATCAAAACCAAGACTTTTGAGATGAATGCTGTTACTACAAGAATTTGACGTGGAAGTCAAGGATAGAACTAGAAACGTCAACCATGTTGCAGATCATCTCAGTAGACTCCCATCTGGAACAAGGGGAGTGTTGTCCTCTGATTCTATTTATGATTCCTTCCCTGGCCAGTCCCTTTGTGCTTTGTCTATTTCCCAACCTTGGTTTGTACATTTAGTCAATTATCTTGTTACAAAGCTAATTCCCTCCCATTTGACTTCATTTCAGGACAAAAACTTAAGAGCGAAGCTTGCTATTACTTTTGGGATGCGCCACACCAGTGGAAAATCTGTTTAGATAAAGTGATAAGAAGATGCATTCCTGAAGTTCAATCATGAGCTATATTGGAGTCCTGTCACAACATTGTGTGTGGGGGCCATTTTGGAGCAAAGAAAACCGCTAGAAAGATATTAGACGCTGGATTTTACTGGCCTTCCCTTTTCAAAGATTCTTTCAACCATTGTAAGGCTTGTAATGTATGTCAAAGGTTTGGAGGGATGAGTAAGCGTCATGAAATGCCATAGCATCCTATTCTTTTATGTGAGGTTTTCGACACTTGGGGAATTGACTTCATGGGACCCTTCCCACCTTCTCATGGTTATACCTATATCTTGTTGTGTGTGGATTATTTGTCTAGATGGGTAAAAGCCATTCCGACTAGGAAGTACAATGCAACCACGGTCGCCATGTTTCTGAAATCTACTATCTTTAGTAGATTTGGTGTACAAAGATATTGATCAGCAATTAGGGCACCCATTTCTGTAACAGGCTCCTAAATAACTTGTTGACAAAATATGGTGTATCACACAGAGTTCAACTCCCTACCATCCGCAAATGAATGGGTTAGCTAAAGTATCAAATCGAGAAATCAAGAGAATCTTGGAACGGATTGTCAAACCCTCAAACAAGGACTGGAGTCTAAGGTTGGATGATGCTTTGTGGGCTTATCGTAATGCCTTTAAGACACCGATAGGGATGTCCCCATACCAGATTATCTATGAAAAACCCTGTCACATCACTATCGAGCTTGAGCATAAGTCATATTGGGCAGTTAAGAGCTGCAATGCTAAGTTGGAGGAAGCTAGGCTGAACCGCCTCCTTCAAATTTAAGAATTAGAGGAGTTGCCCTTGGACGCCTACCATAGTTCAGATATCTATAAGCAGAAAACCAAGCTGATTCATGATTCAAACATTCTAAGGAAGTAGTTTAAAAAGGGAGATCATGTGCTGAGGTACCAAGCCTGCTTCAAGTTCAAAAAGGGAAAATTCAAGACCAGTTGGGATCGACCATACACAATGATTAAAGTGCATGATTTCGGAGAGATAGAGCTGCAAGAAGAGGCCTCGGGCAAGATCTTCCAATGCAATGGCCATCTTCTCAAGCTCTATTCAGAATTGGTTGAGCCGGCTTGACACCAGGTCATCCCTTTCCTTTCTCTTTTACATTTCACTTGCAGTTGTGAAAGTAATTGAATTTGAAGGGGACATTCCAGTAGAATAGGAATTTGTTTTATTTTCTCTTGCTTTTATTTTGTTTAATAAACTCCCCATGTTTCTTTGTTGAGCTTATTGCATTCTTCCACTAACACACACTCAATTGCATGATTTTATTTACCCATCTAGGCTTTCTGAAACTAGCATGTGACTACGAGCTTCTCAGTGAAAATTGTTTTGAGAGGTGCATGATTTGAATTTGTGGATTGAATTGTGTAGATTATCTGCTGGTTTGATGGACTGATTTAGTGAGTCTGACTGCTTTGGGAGTTTATTAGGAGTGTTCACTGGGGCTGTCAAGTAAAATGGTCTCGATACCATTTTAGTCGCGACATATTATTTTTAGTCGTGACATTTTGTGCTTCATAATCCTCTTTTCCTTTAAAATGCCGCGACATAATTTGTAATTAGTCGTGACATTTGTCCTACATGTCACGATATAAATTGGAATATATCGCAACATGAGGCCTTGTATCAAAACCCTAGCCCCTTATATCAGCAACTCGCGACTTTTTACCCCATTTTTGTTCCAGCTGCCGCGACTCCCCACCTCCAGTCGTTATGCGTTTTCCTCTCCCACTCAAACGGTCATTTCCACTCCTCTATTTTTCATCCATTGCAACCTTCTACTATCCTCTTCTTCTATATTTATACATCCTCTTCCCCTCTCATTCCATTCGTGTTGTATTCCTCTCAAGTCTCAGGCGTGGTTAGTTCCTCGGTTTTTCTCTCCTTTTGCGTTTCTTCCATTTTTCCTCTCCAGTTTCTCAAGGTAGCACCTTTCTCCCTTCCTTGTTGATTTTGGTTAGTTTTATTTCTTATTCCTTTAGTTTGTTTAGGAGTTATGTTTGTGTTTATCAATACCACTGTGATCATTGAGTTCATTTTACTTTCAAAAAGTTTTTTTTTGGATTGATGTTGGTTTGGCTGTGAGATTTTCATTTCCACAGGCAGGGTAGGTTTGACTAGTATATTTTTCAAAATTTTCTGCTACGTATCGTGACATTCATTATATAGATCGCGACATAATCCCCTGAACCAGCTCTCTGTGTATTTTAGGTCATGATGTATATAGATATATGTCGCGACATGTATGCTTCAGATGGACTTCTATTTTTCTTTCACAGCCAATTTCAATTTCTCATCCTAACTGATTCATCAAAGATCACATAGTATTGGTTTGCTAATTCCTTCCATAGCATAGTCTCAGTCTTGTTTTCTATCTTGTAATTTAGTTTTTATTGTTTGTCTAGCTTGTTTTTCTTTTCTTTTGGTTGGGAAGAAGATGGTGTGCACAAAGAATTTGCGAACCGATAGCGGTTAAGAGGAGGAACCACTAGTTTACTTGTCAAGGGCAGAAGTGGTCAAGAAGTTCAGTAGCAAGGGGGCGGTATAGGAACGATACTTCCCCGAGACCTGCCAGTTTAGATTCTATCAGCAAGCCATTGATTTGGGGCTTAGTGAACTTCTGAAAAAGAGAACCCCTGCCAATCTGATAGTCGTTCAAGAGTTTTACATGCATTCCGTCACTCGGTATTAGTTTCCGGAACCAAGAGTTTACAATTGATGCTGACGATATCTGTAAATTCTACAAGTTGCCGGTGGTTGAGCGATGTCAATTTCAGCACCTAAGGTTTAACTTGAACCTTGTTCATTGGGATGAGGCTTTTGCAGTAATGGACGTGGAAGTTGCTGGCTGGACCAGGAGGGGCGAGAAGCAGGTCTTCGAACGGAAACACATGAACGAAGTGGTGAAGGTCTGGCCTAATTTCATGACCTACAATGTTCACCCGCTCGCCCACATCTCTGACATTGCTATTGAGGGGGCCCTACTCCTGTACCTTCTCATGACTGGCCAACCGGTTGACATAGTGGTGGTAGCATGGGATCAAATGCTACATTGTCTTAACAGTGCCTATACCTTGCTGGTTTTCCCTCACCTTATCACTGACATTTGCAGGGCCTGGAAAATTGTTGAAAGGAAGGCGGATTTGACACTGGCCCCCGTCACCACTCGGATGTTCATGTTGAGATAATGTTTTGATGATGACAAATATGTTTTTGAAATTGTGTTTTGGATTATCAGTTTTCAGAAAGTTTTTGAAAATCTTCGAGTTTTAATGAAATGTTTGAGAGAACTCGAGTTTCGTGTTTTATAACTCGAGTTACAGTGTTTAAAAGTAGGTTCAAAATCTCAAACTTTCAAGAGAACTCAAGTTTTGATTCGAGTTATATCAAAACTCGAGTTCTGGAAATTAAAACTCGAGTTTCGAGTGTTGAAAAATGCTTTAGAAATGTGAAACTTTTAAAGGAACTTGAGTCTGAATAAAAGTTATCTCAAAACTCGAGTTCCCTGTTTTAAAACTCGAGTTTCGTTCCTTGGAAGTCTTTTGAAAATCGGAACTTGCAGTGAGAA